>CM065594.1:288432382-288449444 GCA_033119425.1 Bufotes viridis
GAGTGGTTGAGGACCTGCGATGATGTCACCATCATGTGACCAGTGCAGGAGAGGATGGCGCTCTGCAGTGAAGAGAAGTCCTGGGGAGAAGCTGTGGCGAGGTCTGCTACATGAGGAGAGGTAAGTGAAGGAAAGGATTCTGTGTGAAAGCCAGAGGAATGCTGGGGGTTGTGGTTATTTTACTGGGACTGTTTGTTAACGCTGAAGGGAGGGATGTTATTTATATGGGACTGTATGTTGGAGGTGGCTAGGGGAGGGTGATGTTACTTACATGGGACTGTGTGTTGAAGGTGGCTGTGGGAGGGAGTAATGTTATTTACATGGGTCTGTATATTGGGAGGGACTGAGGAATTATAATTTCTGAGGACACTAAAGAGGGATATATAACTATTGGGGGCACTGCAGTGAGATCATTATAACAGTAGGGGGCAGTATAAATCTCATGGGCTTTGTGATGGTATTATTAATACTGGAGGGCTATTCTACTAATGGAGGCACTCTTAGGGAGCATTATTCCTGTAGGGGGCAGTATTACTACTGAGGGCATTCTAGAAGGGAATTACTATTGGTGGGACCTTGAGGAGCACTAATACTATGGGGGGCACTGAGATTTCTTCAGGATAGTATTTGGGGGTATTGGGGGGCACAGCGAGCAGTTTCCTGTTCGCCATCTTGTGAGTCTATGTTACTAGGGACGGATCTTGTCTGACAACAGGCAGCGGACGGCAACTTATGTGGAAGTGAGAACCCAGTGTGCGAGATGTTACAACTTCTCCAGGTGGATAAATGAAGTGATCTAGAAATTTGCCATTTACACCACGATTATATGAAATTGTGTGAAAGTGCAGCGAGTATGTAAGGCCGCCCTCCCCCACCGCCGCCCCTATCTATACGCCAAGCAGGGTGGTGCACTAGGCTCTGTATAAAGAACCGCTCTGCACCTTCATGGGTTATGGCGGTCAGTAACTTTCACGGATCTCAGCCTCCTTCACCTACAAGCATACAGTGTGCACCTCGCGCAGCAAACAGCGTCAAATACAATTATAGTCTGAACAAGTCTCTAAGGATCGCTCAGAAATAACTGCAGCTGCAACTAGGGAAATGAGCAAATCAGCCATCAGTCCGTAGATCCAAAGTCAATTTGTTTAAAAACTGTTTTTAAATCTGTTTCTGTACAGCTATAAAATGTATTGGCTTCGCATAGGCAAAATTCTTATCGGCTGAAGTCGCACAAAACTTTCGTGAATTACTTCTGTATTCCTATCTGCATCTTTAAAAACATTTTAAAATAGGAATCCGAAGTCATTCAACGAAGTCTTGCACGACTTCGGCCGATACGACTTTTGCCTACCTGGAGCCAATACATTTTAATGTTTACAGTTTTTGAACAAACGCCTCGTTGGAACAGAAACTGCACAACAATAAAATCCCACCACTTTCTCAGCGCTCCAATAAAAAACATGTTATGTCCGTATAAATCCACATATCTAAAGAAATGTATCTATAGCATGATGGGCAGTGCACCTACCGTTACATGGTGCACCCCGCTGGATACTGCCGCCTGCACCCACTCAGTATAATGGGGTCCAGCAGAGATCTGGCCTCTACACAAGAAAGGCCAATGCACGAAGAATATTCTGTCTGGCCGATTCCCGGCGCTCTCTGGTGAGAACGTGGCCTTACCCGATCCCCTGTCCCTGCACTCTGCAGTATCTCCACTGCACTGAGCAGCCGATGAAAAAAAGACTCCGCAGAGAGAGATGGAATATGAACCCTTTAAGCCTCCATGATGTACAGATTCGTCATGGCTGCAAAGTGTCAACCTGACTATGTACATGGTGACAGTGCTGAGATCCAGGGTGTTACACACAGCGAGCGATGTCAGCTAACCGGCCGGGACCAATGAGATCTCCTGGATATGTCTTCTTTATAACGCCCCTGCTCCAGTCCACGTCTCTAAGATCTCCGGATATGTCTTCTATGTAACGCCCCCTGCTCCAGTCCACGTCTCTGAGATCTCCTGGATATGTTTTCTATATAACGCCCCCATCTCCAGTCCACGTCTCTGAGATCTCCTGGATATGTCTTCTATATAACGCCCCCTGCTCCAGTCCACGTCTCTGAGATCTCCTGGATATGTCTTCTATATGACGCCCCTGCTCCAGTCCCACGTCTCTGAGATCTCCTGGATATGTCTTCTATATAACGCCCCCTGCTCCAGTCCACGTCTCTGAGATCTCCTGGATATGTCTTCTATATAACGCCCCCCGCTCCAGCACATGTCTCTGAGATCTCCTGGATATGTCTTCTATATAACGCCCCCTGCTCCAGTCCACATCTCTGAGATCTCCTGGATATGTCTTCTATATAACGCCCCTGCTCCAGTCCACGTCTCTGAGATCTCCTGGATATGTCTTCTATATAATGCCCCCTGCTCCAGTCCACATCTCTGAGATCTCCTGGATATGTCTTCTATATAACGCCCCCTGCTCCAGTCCACGTCTCTGAGATCTCCTGGATATGTCTTCTATATAACGCCCCTGCTCCAGTCCCGTCTCTGAGATCTCCTGGATATGTCTTCTATATAATGCCCCCTGCTCCAGTCCACGTCTCTGAGATCTCCTGGATATGTCTTCTATATAACGCCCCCTGCTCCAGTCCACGTCTCTGAGATCTCCTGGATATGTCTTCTATATAATGCCCCCTGCTCCAGTCCACGTCTCTGAGATCTCCTGGATATGTCTTCTATATACGCCCCCTGCTCCAGTCCACGTCTCTGAGATCTCCTGGATATGTCTTCTATATAACGCCCTCTGCTCCAGTCCACGTCTCTGAGATCTCCTGGATATGTCTTCTATATATAACGCCCCTGCTCCAGTCCACGTCTCTGAGATCTCCTGGATATGTCTTCTATATAACGCCCCCTGCTCCAGTCCACGTCTCTGAGATCTCCTGGATATGTCTTCTATATAACGCCCCTGCTCCAGTCCACGTCTCTGAGATCTCCTGGATATGTCTTCTATATAACGCCCCTGCTCCAGTCCACGTCTCTGAGATCTCCTGGATATGTCTTCTATATAACGCCCCTGCTCCAGTCCACGTCTCTGAGATCTCCTGGATATGTCTTCTATATAACGCCCCCTGCTCCAGTCCACGTCTCTGAGATCTCCTGGATATGTCTTCTATATAACGCCCCCTGCTCCAGTCCACGTCTCTGAGATCTCCTGGATATGTCTTCTATATATTGCCCCCTGCTCCAGTCCACGTCTCTGAGATCTCCTGGATATGTCTTCTATATAACGCCCCCTGCTCCAGTCCACGTCTCTGAGATCTCCTGGATATGTCTTCTATATATTGCCCCCTGCTCCAGTCCACGTCTCTGAGTTCTCCTGGATATGTCTTCTATATAATGTCCCCTCCTTCAGTCCATATCTTTGAGATCTCCTGGATATGTCTTCTATATAACGTCCCCTGCTCCAGTCCACGTCTCTGAGATCTCCTGGATGTCTTCTATATAACGCCCCCTGCTCCAGTCCACGTCTCTGATCTCCTGGATATGTCTTCTATATAACGCCCCTGCTCCAGTCCACGTCTCTGAGATCTCCTGGATATGTCTTCTATATAACAGCCCCTGCTCCAGTCACGTCTCTGAGATCTCCTGGATATGTCTTCTATATACGCCCCCTCCTACAGTCCACGTCTCTGAGATCTCCTGGATATGTCTTCTATATAACGCCCCTGCTCCAGTCCACGTCTCTGAGATCTCCTGGATATGTCTTCTATATAACGTCCCCTGCTCCAGTCCACGTCTCTGAGATCTCCTGGATATGTCTTCTATATAACGTCCCCTGCTCCAGTCCACGTCTTTGAGATCTCCTGGATATGTCTTCTATATAACGCCCCCTGCTCCAGTCCACGTCTCTGAGATCTCCTGGATATGTCTTCTATATATTGCCCCCTGCTCCAGTCCACGTCTCTGAGATCTCCTGGATATGTCTTCTATATAACGCCCCTGCTCCAGTCCACGTCTCTGAGATCTCCTGGATATGTCTTCTATATACGCCCTCTGCTCCAGTCCACGTCTCTGAGATCTCCTGGATATGTCTTCTATATAACGCCCCTGCTCCAGTCCACGTCTCTGAGATCTCCTGGATATGTCTTCTATATAACGCCCCCTGCTCCAGTCCACGTCTCTGAGATCTCCTGGATATGTCTTCTATATAGCGCCCCCTGCTCAGTCCACGTCTCTGAGATCTCCTGGATATGTCTTCTATATAACGCCCCCTGCTCCAGTCCACGTCTCTGAGATCTCCTGGATATGTCTTCTATATAACGCCCCTGCTCCAGTCCACGTCTCTGAGATCTCCTGGATATGTCTTCTATATAACGCCCCTGCTCCAGTCACGTCTCTGAGATCTCCTGGATATGTCTTCTATATAACGCCCCCTGCTCCAGTCCACGTCTCTGAGATCTCCTGGATATGTCTTCTATATAACGCCCCTGCTCCAGTCCACGTCTCTGAGATCTCCTGGATATGTCTTCTATATAACGCCCCCTGCTCCAGTCCACGTCTCTGAGATCTCCTGGATATGTCTTCTATATAACGCCCCTGCTCCAGTCCACGTCTCTGAGATCTCCTGGATATGTCTTCTATATAACGCCCCCTCCTCCAGTCCACGTCTCTGAGATCTCCTGGATATGTCTTCTATATAGCGTCCCCTGCTCCAGTCCACGTCTCTGAGATCTCCTGGATATGTCTTCTATATAGCGCCTCCTGCTCCAGTCCACGTCTCTGAGATCTCCTGGATATGTCTTCTATATACGCCCCCTGCTCCAGTCCACGTCTCTGAGATCTCCTGGATATGTCTTCTATATACGTCCCCTGCTCCAGTCCACGTCTCTGAGATCTCCTGGATATGTCTTCTATATACGCCCCCTGCTCCAGTCCACGTCTCTGAGATCTCCTGGATATGTCTTCTATATAGCGTCCCCTGCTCCAGTCCACGTCTCTGAGATCTCCTGGATATGTCTTCTATATATGCGCCCCTGCTCCAGTCCACGTCTCTGAGATCTCCTGGATATGTCTTCTATATAACGCCCTCTGCTCCAGTCCACGTCTCTGAGATCTCCTGGATATGTCTTCTATATAACGCCCCCTGCTCCAGTCCACGTCTCTGAGATCTCCTGGATATGTCTTCTATATAACGCCCCCTGCTCCAGTCCACGTCTCTGAGATCTCCTGGATATGTCTTCTATATAACGCCCCCTGCTCCAGTCCACGTCTCTGAGATCTCCTGGATATGTCTTCTATATAACGCCCCTGCTCCAGTCACGTCTCTGAGATCTCCTGGATATGTCTTCTATATGCGCCCCCTGCTCCAGTCCACGTCTCTGAGATCTCCTGGATATGTCTTCTATATACGCCCCTGCTCCAGTCCACGTCTCTGAGATCTCCTGGATATGTCTTCTATATAACGCCCCCTGCTCCAGTCCACGTCTCTGAGATCTCCTGGATATGTCTTCTATATAACGCCCCTGCTCCAGTCCACGTCTCTGAGATCTCCTGGATATGTCTTCTATATAACGCCCCTGCTCCAGTCCACGTCTCTGAGATCTCCTGGATATGTCTTCTATATAACGCCCCTGCTCCAGTCCACGTCTCTGAGATCTCCTGGATATGTCTTCTATATAACGCCCCCTGCTCCAGTCCACGTCTCTGAGATCTCCTGGATATGTCTTCTATATAACGCCCCTGCTCCAGTCACGTCTCTGAGATCTCCTGGATATGTCTTCTATATAACGCCCCTCCTCAGTCCACGTCTCTGAGATCTCCTGGATATGTCTTCTATATACGCCCCTGCTCCAGTCCACGTCTCTGAGATCTCCTGGATATGTCTTCTATATAACGCCCCTGCTCCAGTCCACGTCTCTGAGATCTCCTGGATATGTCTTCTATATACGCCCCCTGCTCCAGTCCACGTCTCTGAGATCTCCTGGATATGTCTTCTATATAACGCCCCTCCTCCAGTCCACGTCTCTGAGATCTCCTGGATATGTCTTCTATATAACGCCCCTGCTCCAGTCCACGTCTCTGAGATCTCCTGGATATGTCTTCTATATAGCGCCCCCTGCTCCAGTCCACGTCTCTGAGATCTCCTGGATATGTCTTCTATATAACGCCCCTGCTCCAGTCCACGTCTCTGAGATCTCCTGGATATGTCTTCTATATAGCGTCCCTGCTCCAGTCCACGTCTCTGAGATCTCCTGGATATGTCTTCTATATACGCCCCCTGCTCCAGTCCACGTCTCTGAGATCTCCTGGATATGTCTTCTATATAACGCCCCTGCTCCAGTCCACGTCTCTGAGATCTCCTGGATATGTCTTCTATATAACGCCCCCTGCTCCAGTCCACGTCTCTGAGATCTCCTGGATATGTCTTCTATATATCGCCCCTGCTCCAGTCCACGTCTCTGAGATCTCCTGGATATGTCTTCTATATAACGCCCCCTGCTCCAGTCCACGTCTCTGAGATCTCCTGGATATGTCTTCTATATAACGCCCCCTGCTCCAGTCCACGTCTCTGAGATCTCCTGGATATGTCTTCTATATAGCGCCCCTGCTCCAGTCCACGTCTCTGAGATCTCCTGGATATGTCTTCTATATAACGCCCCTGCTCCAGTCCACGTCTCTGAGATCTCCTGGATATGTCTTCTATATAACGCCCCTGCTCCAGTCCACGTCTCTGAGATCTCCTGGATATGTCTTCTATATAACGCCCCCTGCTCCAGTCCACGTCTCTGAGATCTCCTGGATATGTCTTCTATATAACGCCCCTGCTCCAGTCCACGTCTCTGAGATCTCCTGGATATGTCTTCTATATAGCGCCCCTGCTCCAGTCCACGTCTCTGAGATCTCCTGGATATGTCTTCTATATAACGCCCCTGCTCCAGTCCACGTCTCTGAGATCTCCTGGATATGTCTTCTATATAACGCCCCCTGCTCCAGTCCACGTCTCTGAGATCTCCTGGATATGTCTTCTATATAACGCCCCTGCTCCAGTCCACGTCTCTGAGATCTCCTGGATATGTCTTCTATATAACGCCCCTGCTCCAGTCCACGTCTCTGAGATCTCCTGGATATGTCTTCTATATAGCGCCCCCTGCTCCAGTCCACGTCTCTGAGATCTCCTGGATATGTCTTCTATATAATGCCCCCTGCTCCAGTCCACGTCTCTGAGATCTCCTGGATATGTCTTCTATATAACGCCCTCTGCTCCAGTCCACGTCTCTGAGATCTCCTGGATATGTCTTCTATATAATGCCCCCTGCTCCAGTCCACGTCTCTGAGATCTCCTGGATATGTCTTCTATATACGCCCCCTGCTCCAGTCCACGTCTCTGAGATCTCCTGGATATGTCTTCTATATACGCCCCCTGCTCCAGTCCACGTCTCTGAGATCTCCTGGATATGTCTTCTATATAACGCCCCTGCTCCAGTCCACGTCTCTGAGATCTCCTGGATATGTCTTCTATATAGCGCCCCTGCTCCAGTCCACGTCTCTGAGATCTCCTGGATATGTCTTCTATATAACGCCCCCTGCTCCAGTCCACGTCTCTGAGATCTCCTGGATATGTCTTCTATATAACGCCCCCTGCTCCAGTCCACGTCTCTGAGATCTCCTGGATATGTCTTCTATATAACGCCCCTGCTCCAGTCCATGTCTCTGAGATCTCCTGGATATGTCTTCTATATACGCCCCCTGCTCCAGTCCACGTCTCTGAGATCTCCTGGATATGTCTTCTATATAACGCCCCTGCTCCAGTCACGTCTCTGAGATCTCCTGGATATGTCTTCTATATAACGCCCCTGCTCCAGTCCACGTCTCTGAGATCTCCTGGATATGTCTTCTATATAACGCCCCTGCTCCAGTCCACGTCTCTGAGATCTCCTGGATATGTCTTCTATATAACGCCCCCTGCTCCAGTCCACGTCTCTGAGATCTCCTGGATATGTCTTCTATATGCACCCCCTGCTCCAGTCCACGTCTCTGAGATCTCCTGGATATGTCTTCTATATAACGCCCCCTGCTCCAGTCCACGTCTCTGAGATCTCCTGGATATGTCTTCTATATAACGTCCCTGCTCCAGTCCACGTCTCTGAGATCTCCTGGATATGTCTTCTATATAATGTCCCTCCTCCAGTCCACGTCTCTGAGATCTCCTGGATATGTCTTCTATATAACGCCCCTGCTCCAGTCCACGTCTCTGAGATCTCCTGGATATGTCTTCTATATAACGCCCCCTGCTCCAGTCCACGTCTCTGAGATCTCCTGGATATGTCTTCTATATAACGCTCCCTGCTCCAGTCCACGTCTCTGAGATCTCCTGGATATGTCTTCTATATAACGTCCCCTGCTCCAGTCCACGTCTCTGAGATCTCCTGGATATGTCTTCTATATAACGTCCCTGCTCCAGTCCACGTCTCTGAGATCTCCTGGATATGTCTTCTATATAACGCCCCTGCTCCAGTCCACGTCTCTGAGATCTCCTGGATATGTCTTCTATATACGCCTCCTGCTCCAGTCCACGTCTCTGAGATCTCCTGGATATGTCTTCTATATAGCGCCCCTGCTCCAGTCCACGTCTCTGAGATCTCCTGGATATGTCTTCTATATAACGCCCCTGCTCCAGTCCACGTCTCTGAGATCTCCTGGATATGTCTTCTATATAACGCCCCTGCTCCAGTCCACGTCTCTGAGATCTCCTGGATATGTCTTCTATATAACGCCCCTGCTCCAGTCCACGTCTCTGAGATCTCCTGGATATGTCTTCTATATACGCCCCCTGCTCCAGTCCACGTCTCTGAGATCTCCTGGATATGTCTTCTATATAACGCCCCCTGCTCCAGTCCACGTCTCTGAGATCTCCTGGATATGTCTTCTATATAACGCCCCTGCTCCAGTCCACGTCTCTGAGATCTCCTGGATATGTCTTCTATATAACGCCCCCTGCTCCAGTCCACGTCTCTGAGATCTCCTGGATATGTCTTCTATATAATGCCCCTCCTCCAGTCCATATCTCTGAGATCTCCTGGATATGTCTTCTATATAGCGTCCCCTGCTCAGTCCACGTCTCTGAGATCTCCTGGATATGTCTTCTATATAACGCCCCCTGCTCCAGTCCACGTCTCTGAGATCTCCTGGATATGTCTTCTATATAACGCCCCTGCTCCAGTCCACGTCTCTGAGATCTCCTGGATATGTCTTCTATATATTGCCCCCTGCTCCAGTCCACGTCTCTGAGATCTCCTGGATATGTCTTCTATATAACGTCCCCTCCTCCAGTCCACGTCTCTGAGATCTCCTGGATATGTCTTCTATATAACGCCCCTGCTCCAGTCCACGTCTCTGAGATCTCCTGGATATGTCTTCTATATACGCCCCTGCTACAGTCCACGTCTCTGAGATCTCCTGGATATGTCTTCTATATAACGCCCCCTGCTCCAGTCCACGTCTCTGAGATCTCCTGGATATGTCTTCTATATAATGCCCCCTGCTCCAGTCCACGTCTCTGAGATCTCCTGGATATGTCTTCTATATAACGCCCCCTGCTCCAGTCCACGTCTCTGAGATCTCCTGGATATGTCTTCTATATAACGCCCCCTGCTCCAGTCCACGTCTCTGAGATCTCCTGGATATGTCTTCTATATAACGCCCCCTGCTCAGTCCACGTCTCTGAGATCTCCTGGATATGTCTTCTATATAACACCCCTGCTCCAGTCCACGTCTCTGAGATCTCCTGGATATGTCTGCTATATAACGCCCCCTGCTCCAGTCCACGTCTCTGAGATCTCCTGGATATGTTTGCTATATAACGTCCTCTGCTCCAGTCCACGTCTCTGAGATCTCCTGGACATGTCTTCTATATAATGTCCCCTCCTCCAGTCTATATCTTTGAGATCTCCTGGATATGTCTTCTATATAACGTCCCCTGCTCCAGTCCACGTCTCTGAGATCTCCTGGATATGTCTTCTATATAACGCCCCCTGCTCCAGTCCACGTCTCTGATCTCCTGGATATGTCTTCTATATAATGCCCCCTGCTCCAGTCCATGTCTCTGATCTCCTGGATATGTCTTCTATATAACGTCCCCTGCTCCAGTCCACGTCTCTGAGATCTCCTGGATATGTCTTCTATATAACGCCCCCTGCTCCAGTCCACGTCTCTGAGATCTCCTGGATATGTCTTCTTTATAACGTCCCCTGCTCCAGTCCACGTCTCTGAGATCCCCTAGATATGTCTCCTATATAACAACCCCTGCTCCAGTCCACGTCTCTGAGATCTCCTAGATATGTCTCCTATATAACGCCTCCTGCTCCAGTCCATGTCTCTGAGATCTCCAGAATATGTATATATAATACCCCCTGCTCCAGTCCACGTCTCTGATCTCCTGGATATGTCTTCTATATAACGTCCCCTGCTCCAGTCCACGTCTCTGAGATCTCCTGGATATTTTTACTATATAACGTCCCCTGCACCAGTCCACGTCTCTGAGATCTCCTGGATATGTCTTCTATATAACGCCCCCTGCTCCAGTCCACGTCTCTGAGATCTCCTGGATATGTCTTCTATATACGTCCCTGCTCCAGTCCACGTCTCTGAGATCTCCTGGATATGTCTTCTATATAACGCCCCTGCTCCAGTCCACGTCTCTGAGATCTCCTGGATATGTCTTCTATATGTGCCCCTGCTCCAGTCCACGTCTCTGAGATCTCCTGGATATTTCTTCTATATACGCCCCTGCTCCAGTCCACGTCTCTGAGATCTCCTGGATATGTCTTCTATATAATGCCCCTGCTCCAGTCCACGTCTCTGAGATCTCCTGGATATGTCTTCTATATAATGCCCCTGCTCCAGTCCATGTCTCTGAGATCTCCTGGATATGTCTTCTATATAATGCCCCCTGCTCCAGTCCACGTCTCTGAGATCTCCTGGATATTTGGTCATTCAAAGAAAATTTCCAGCTCACCCATATGTCGATTTCAGCGTGCACGGTCGTTCAGAAAAGCATCTGAAAAGAAGTTTCAAGAAAAAAGGATGTCCGGCACTGCTGGATTGTCTGGTGCAATTTCTTTCTTTTATTAACGTGGCAACAAGGATTGTACACACACACTGTACAGCGGTAAAATTGACGCGTTTCGGACTGTAAAGTCCTTAGTCGTAACAGTAGGTGAGACAAACTGCAGGAATATATATACAGGTTATACTGGCTGGGTGCCGGCCCCATCCCATCTGGTCAGGGAGGAACCCAGCCTGATTCACAACTATCTGCACCTGAGTGTCCCACCCACTGGTCGTACTACAAGTACAAAATCAACACAGTAAAATAAAAAGTATATATGTATACATGGTTGTGTGTCAAGACAATAAATATGGTACCGTTCCAATATCTGTCTGTCTTGCAGCAATCAACACTAAAACCTGGTATAAACAGTGTTAAAATAAAACCAAATAGTACTTCAGGAACATGGCTGAAAAATCGCATAGTGTGAACTGTTGTCTAAACATACAAGTACATGAGTTCCCTGCATAAGTTTAGACCATTGGGTGCTCTGGTATTGAGTTTTAGAATCCAGTATGCTTCCCGCAATAGGATTTGTTTCCTGTGGTCTCCTCCTCTTATTGGTTTTTTGACCCTTTCTATTGCAAATACTTTAAAAGATTGCACCTTGCGGTTGTGAACCGCAATAAAGTTTCTTGCTGCATTAGAAATGTTGAGGGCTGAGGGGCTAGTAACATAATTACTATCTCGGGGATAGGCTCCCTAAATGAACGTTTGGGCCAATGGCTGGATTCTGTTTTCCAGCCCTTGGTCAAAAGAATACCAGGCTACCTGCCCGATACAACGGATGTTTTACGATCCCTTTATGATGTCAAATAGGACGATAGCTTTTTTTGGATAGCAGCAGATGTTGTGTCATTATACCCTTCTATCCCACATGAAACAGCTGCTCTAGCTATAGAATATCGCCTCCATAAATATAGCCGTCATTCCCATGAGTTCATTGACTATGTCTTGGAAGTGACGCAGTATCTACTGACACACAACTACTTTTCATTTGATTCGAAGTTCTTTGTGCAGGTGAGGGGAGTTTCTATGGGGGCAAAATTCTCTCCGTCCCTCGCCAACTTGGTTATAGCATATTGGGAGGAGAGATTCATATATAATGACAAAAATCCTTTTCATGGAGATATAGTCTGGTATGGCAGATATATCGATGACCTGCTCCTTATCTGGAAGGGGGGCGTGTCTGCCGTACCAGACTTACTGTCATATTTCAACAATAACCCCTACAACCTCCGCTTCACCTGCCAAAGTAATCCGAATACTATTTGTTTTTTGGACTTGAAACGAACAGGAAACCTCCAGAGCATTTCTACGGAAACGTATAGAAAAACCACTGCTGTCAATACGATATTACGGGCTAACAGCCATCACCCCAAACATAGTATAAAAAGTGTGCCAGTAGGGGAATTTATACGTGCCCGCAGAAATTGTAGCACATTAATTGCCTATGAACAAGAATGTAGGATTATAAATTCTCGTCTGAAAGCCCGAGATTATCCACGGTGGATGCTAGACAGGGCTTATGGAATAGCATCCAGCAAAAATAGACATGATCTGCTCTTCAAAAATAAAACATATTTTCCCAATGAAAGAAACAAAAAAAAATACAAAAGATGTCAGATTCCTATCATCTAGAAATGTAGATCACCTTCCCACTCTTGTTCTTGCGTACAGTCGACAATTTAAGGAAATCAGCTCAATTGTAAAAAATTGCATACCCATCTTATTTGAAAATGAGGTTCTCCATGATATTCTAAGTGAAGGTTGTCGAATTGTGTCTAGACGAGCTCCCGCCCTAACTACACGCTTGTCCCCTTCCCTCTACACCACAGAAAAACGCACTTCTAAAACCTGGATGTGCTACACAGGATTCACACGGTGCGGCCGTTCTAGATGTAAAACCTGCAGTTACGTGATTCCTATCAAGGAGTTCCACAATGCAGACCATACAGAGACATTCACAATAAAAAATTACATTAACTGCAACAGCGAAGGTGTAGTGTACATCATCACATGTACCATCTGTGATATGATGTATGTAGGCAGCACATCTCGCGAGCTAAAAACCAGAGTGTTGGAACATCTCAATTATGTTACTAGCCCCTCAGCCCTCAACATTTCTAATGCAGCAAGACACTTTATTGAGGTTCACAACCGCAAGGTGCAATCTTTCAAAGTATTTGCAATAGAAAGGGTCAAAAAACCAATAAGAGGAGGAGACCACAGGAAACAAATCCTATTGCGGGAAGCATACTGGATTCTAAAACTCAATACCAGAGCACCCAATGGTCTAAACTTATGCAGGGAACTCATGTTCTTGTATGTTTAGACAACAGTTCACACTATGCGATTTTTCAGCCATGTTCCTGAAGTACTATTTGGTTTTATTTTAACACTGTTTATACCAGGTTTTAGTGTTGATTGCTGCAAGACAGACAGATATTGGAACGGTACCATATTTATTGTCTTGACACACAACCATGTATACATATATACTTTTTATTTTACTGTGTTGATTTTGTACTTGTAGTACGACCAGTGGGTGAAACACTCAGGTGCAGATAGTTGTGAATCAGGCTGGGTTCCTCCCTGACCAGATGGGATGGGGGCGGCACCCAGCCAGTATAACCTGTATATATATTCCTGCAGTTTGTCTCACCTACTGTTACGACTAAGGACTTTACAGTCCGAAACACGTCAATTTTACCACTGTACAGTGTGTGTGTACAATCCTTGTTGCCACGTTAATAAAAGGAAGAAATTGCACCAGACAATCCAGCAGTGCCGGACATCCTTTTTTCTTGAATCTCCTGGATATGTCTTCTATATAACGCCCCCTGCTCCAGTCCACGTCTCTGAGATCTCCTGGATATGTCTTCTATATAACGTCCCCTGCTCCAGTCCACGTCTCTGAGATCTCCTGGATATGTCTTCTATATAACGTCCCCTGCTCCAGTCCACGTCTCTGAGATCTCCTGGATATGTCTTCTATATAACGCCCCCTGCTCCAGTCCACGTCTCTGAGATCTTCTGGATATGTCTTCTATATAACGCCCCTGCTCCAGTCCACGTCTCTGAGATCTCCCTGGATATGTCTTCTATATGCGCCCCTGCTCCAGTCCACGTCTCTGAGATCTCCTGGATATGTCTTCTATATAACGACCCTGCTCCAGTCCACGTCTCTGAGATCTCCTGGATATGTCTTCTATATAACGCCCCTGCTCCAGTCCACACCACTGAGATCTCCTGGATATGTCTTCTATATAACGTCCCCTGCTCCAGTCCACGTCTCTGAGATCTCCTAGATATGTCTCCTATATAACGCCCCCTGCTCCAGTCCATGTCTCTGAGATCTCCTGAATATATATATATAATACCCCCTGCTCCAGTCCACGTCTCTGATCTCCTGGATATGTCTTCTATATTACGCCCCCTCCTACAGTCCACGTCTCTGAGATCTCCTGTATGTCTTCTATATAACGCCCCCTGCACCAGTCCACGTATATGAGATTTTCTGGATATGTCTTCTATATTACTCCCCCTCCTACAGTCCACGTCTCTGAGATCTCCTGGATGTCTTCTATATAACGCCCCCTGATCCAGTCCACGTCTCTGATCTCCTGGATATGTCTTCTATATAATGCCCCCTGCTCCAGTCCACGTCTCTGAGATCTCCTGGATATGTCTTCTATATAACACCCCCTGCTCCAGTCCACGTCTCTGAGATCTCCTGGATATGTCTTCTATATATTGCCCCCTGCTCCAGTCCACGTCTCTGATCTCCTGGATATGTCTTCTTTATAACGTCCCCTGCTCCAGTCCACGTCTCTGAGATCTCCTGGATATATCTTCTATATAACACCCCCTGCTCCATTCCACGTCTCTGAGATCTCCTGGATATGTCTTCTATATAACGCCCCCTGCTCCAGTCCACATCTCTGATCTCCTGGATATGTCTTCTATATAACGCCCCCTGCTCCAGTACACGTCTCTGAGATCTCCTGGATATGTCTTCTATATAACGTCCCCTGCTCCAGTCCACGTCTCTGAGATCTCCTAGATATGTCTTCTATATAACGCCCCCTGCTCCAGTCCACGTCTCTGAGATCTCCTGGATATGTCTTCTATATAACGCCCCCTGCTCCAGTCCACGTCTCTGAGATCTCTTGGATATGTCTTCTATATAACGCCCCCTGCTCCAGTCCACGTCTCTGAGATCTCCTGGATATGTCTTCTATATAACGACCCTGCTCCAGTCCACGTCTCTGAGATCTCCTGGATATGTCTTCTATATAACGACCCTGCTCCAGTCCACGTCTCTGAGATCTCCTGGATATGTCTTCTATATAACGCCCCCTGCTCCAGTCCACGTCTCTGAGATCTCCTGGATATGTCTTCTATATAACGACCCTGCTCCAGTCCACGTCTCTGAGATCTCCTGGATATGTCTTCTATATAACGCCCCCTGCTCCAGTCCACACCTCTGAGATCTCCTGGATATGTCTTCTATATAACGTCCCCTGCTCCAGTCCACGTCTCTGAGATCTCCTAGATATGTCTCCTATATAACGCCCCCTGCTCCAGTCCATGTCTCTGAGATCTCCTGAATATATATATATAATACCCCCTGCTCCAGTCCACGTCTCTGATCTCCTGGATATGTCTTCTATATTACGCCCCCTCCTACAGTCCACGTCTCTGAGATCTCCTGTATGTCTTCTATATAACGCCCCCTGCACCAGTCCACGTATATGAGATTTTCTGGATATGTCTTCTATATTACTCCCCCTCCTACAGTCCACGTCTCTGAGATCTCCTGGATAGTCTTCTATATAACGCCCTCTGCTCCAGTCCACGTCTCTGAGATCTCCTGGATATGTCTTCTATATAATGCCCCTGCTCCAGTCCACGTCTCTGAGATCTCCTGGATATGTCTTCTATATATGCCCCTGCTCCAGTCCACGTCTCTGAGTCTCCTGGATATGTCTTCTTTATAACGTCCCCTGCTCCAGTCCACGTCTCTGAGATCTCCTGGATATATCTTCTATATAACACCCCCTGCTCCATTCCACGTCTCTGAGATCTCCTGGATATTTCTTCTATATAACGTCCCCTGCTCCAGTCCACGTCTCTGAGATCTCCTGGATATGTCTTCTATATAACGCCCTGCTCCAGTCCACGTCTCTGAGATCTCCTGGATATGTCTTCTATATAATGCCCCCTGCTCCAGTCACGTCTCTGAGATCTCCTGGATATGTCTTCTATATAACGTCCCCTGCTCCAGTCCACGTCTCTGAGATCTCATGGATATGTCTTCTATATAACGCCCCTGCTCCAGTCCACGTCTCTGAGATCTCCTGGATATGTCTTCTATATAGCCCCCTGCTCCAGTCCACGTCTCTGAGATCTCCTGGATATGTCTTCTATATAATGCCCCTGCTCCAGTCCACGTCTCTGAGATCTCCTGGATATGTCTTCTATATAACGTCCCTGCTCCAGTCCACGTCTCTGAGATCTCATGGATATGTCTTCTATATAACGCCCCCTGCTCCAGTCCACATCTCTGATCCCCTGGATATGTCTTCTATATAACACCCCCTGCTCCAGTCCACGTCTCTGAGATCTCCTGGATATGTCTTCTATATAACGCCCCCTGCTCCATTCCACGTCTCTGAGATCTCCTGGATATTTCTTCTATATAACGTCCCCTCCTCCAGTCCACGTCTCTGAGATCTCCTGGATATGTCTTCTATATAACGCCCCCTCCTCCAGTCCACGTCTTCTATATAACGTCCCCTGCTCCAGTCCACATCTCTGATCTCCTGGATATGTCTTCTATATAACGCCCCCTGCTCCAATACACGTCTCTGAGATCTCCTGAGATCCCCTGCACCAGTCTTCACTACTGGTCTGGGCTCAATAACTGAAGTGTGAAC
>CM065594.1:288449944-288477385 GCA_033119425.1 Bufotes viridis
TACTGCCACCAACTACTACCACCACACAGCCAGACATCTCCTGCACTCTTGTCTGTCATGTTCCATACTGCACTGCCACCGACTACTACCACCACACAGCCAGACATCTCTGCAACTCTGTCCATCATGTTCCATACTGTACTGCCGCCAACTACTACTACCACACAGCCAGACATCTCCTGCACCTTGTCCATCATGTTCCATACTGTACTGCCACCAACTACTACCACCACACAGCCAGACATCTCCTGCACTCTTGTCCGTCATGTTCCATACTGTACTGCCACCAACTACTACCACCACACAGCCAGACATCTCCTGCACCTTGTCCATCATGTTCCATACTGTACTGCTGCCAACTACTACCACCACACAGCCAGACATCTCCTGCACCTTGTCCATCATGTTCCATACTGCACTGCCACCAACTACTACCACCACACAGCCAGACATCTCCTGCACCTTGTCCGTCATGTTCCATACTGCACTGCCACCAACTACTACCACCACACAGCCAGACATCTCCTTCACCTTGTCCGTCATGTTCCATACTGTACTGCCACCAACTACTACCACCACACAGCCAGACATCTCCTGCACCTTGTCCGTTATGTTCCATACTGCACTGCCACCGACTACTACCACCACACAGTAAGACATCTCCTGCACCTTGTCCGTCATGTTCCATACTGTACTGCTGCCAACTACTACCACCACAAAGCCAGACATCTCCTGCACCTTGTCCATCATGTTCCACACTGTACTGCCACCAACTACTACCACCACACAGCCAGACATCTCCTGCACCTTGTCCGTCATGTTCCATACTGTACTGCCACCAACTACTACCACCACACAGCCAGACATCTCCTGCACCTTGTCCGTTATGTTCCATACTGTACTGCTGCCAACTACTACCACCACACAGCCAGACATCTCCTGCACCTTGTCTGTCATGTTCCATACTGTACTGCCAACAAATACTACCACCACACAGCCAGACATCTCCTGTACCTTGTCCGTCATGTTCCATACTGTACTGTCACCAACTACTACCACCATACGGCCAGACATCTCCAGCACCTTGTTCCGTCATGTTCCATACTGTACTGCCGCCAACTACTACCACCACACAGCCAGACATCTCCTGCACCTTGTCCATCATGTTCCATACTGTACTGCCACCAACTACTACCACCTCACAGCCAGACATCATCTCCTGCACCTTGTCTGTCATGTTCCATACTGTACTGCCACCGACTACTTCCACCACACAGCCAGATATCTTCTGCACCTTGTCTGTCATGTTCCATACTGCACTGCCACCGACTACTAGCATGTGTATTATGGGGATACATTTTGAGCTTTTCTTTTACAATGATGATGGTAAAATCACAGGTTATCGACAGTCTTGCAATCCGATTGTATACTTTGTTGAGAACAATTTACAGATAAGGCTACTTTCACACTCGCGTTTGAATGGATCCGTCATGGATCTGCAAAAACGGATCCCTTACAATAATACAACCGCATGCATCCGTCGTCAACGGATCAGTTTGTATTATCTGTAATGTAGCCAAGACGGATCCCTCATGAACTCCAATAAAAGTCAATGGAGGACGGATCCGTTTTCTGTTGTGCCAGATTGTGTCAGAAAAAACGGATCCGTCCCCATTGACTTACATTGTGTGCCGTTTGGCTCAGTTTCGTCAAGCGGACAGCAAAGTGTCCGTTTCTAGAGCGGAATGGTGACTGATCGGAGGTAAACTGATGCATTCTGAGCGGATCCTTATCCATTCAGAATGCATTAGGGCAAAACTGATCCGTTTTGGACCGCTTGTAAGAGCCCATGACGAATCTGACAAACGGAAAGCCAAAACGCGAGTGTGAAACTTGCCTAACTCTTGACAAATGAAAAATTTGCGCCCATCGTTTATTTTTCTCGTACACTGTATAACTTTTCAGTCGTTGTTAAATGCAGGCAATTGGCAGTGATCACAGGCTTATCTGGAGCATGATATGAGCCCAAACCCTGTTCTCACAGGACTCAGGGGGATGAGGTGCGTCTATGATACGGATTCATCTTTTACGGTGATATTAAACTATTATAAGGATTAAATATGAAATACACAAAAACCTTACTCATCTGTTTCAATTTATTGGGCAAAATTAATTGTAACTGATCCCATACCATAAGGGGTTAAGCAGGTCCTTACAGAGTATGGGGTTTAGACAATTAACTGTGAATCCGCTAAATCCCATCATAGTTCCGGACCTGACCACCAGGGGGCCGAGAGGTCCGGACCAGGCGTGGGAAATAGACAGCTGCTGTAGAGTCAGCTATTCCCCATACTTAGTAAGGACCAGGTCTGTACCGTGCATGGAGATTAGACAGCTCATATAGAGTCGGCTATTCCCCATACTTAGTAAGGACCAGGTCCGTACCGTGCATGGAGTTTAGACAGCTGCTGTAGAGTCAGCTATTCCCCATACTTAGTAAGGACCAGGTCCGTACCGTGTATGGAGTTTAGCCAAATTAGTGTGAGCCGGCAAAACACTAGCTCTTTTCCGGACCTGTCCACTAGGGGGCTGAGAGGTCCGTACCATGTATGGAGTTTAGACACAAACGATTGTAATGTGCGCATCACCCTTCCTGCTGAACACTGAATACAATCCTCCACAGTTTCCTGTGTCTATACAGCCATGTGGTTGTTTGAGGCTCAGCAGATGGAATCACACAAGATTGAGATACAGAGCTCATCACAGTATCACACATAATAGGCTTATGGTACTTTCACACTTGCGTTGCGGGTGCGGATCCGTCTACAAATGCATTGCAAGAACGGATCCGTCTCTCTGCTTGTCGTGCGGATGGACGGATCCGTCTTGCAGTCTTTTTCACAGTTTTCCCGGTCTGCGCATGCGCAGTCCGGAAGGATGGATCCGTCCTTCAGTTGTTTCACAATGCCGGATCCGGCACTAATGCAAGTCAATGTAAATTGATCCGGCATTCCGGCGACTGATCAGGCATTTTGGACGGACGTAATACCGGACATAATACCTGACAGTGACTGAACGGAAGGCATACTGATGCAAACTGAACGGATTTCTATCCATTCAGATTGCATGGGAATATGCCTGATCAGTTCTTTTCCGGCATAGAGCCCTTTTGACGGAACTCTATGCCGGAAAAGGATAACGCAAGTGTGAAAGTACCCTTAGGGTACTTTCACACTTGCGGCAGTGTGATCCGGCAAGCAGTTCCGTTGCCTGATCAGGCAAACTGTATTCAAACGCATGTCATTTTTTCTGACTGATCAGGCATTTTTCAGACTGATCAGGTCTGAAAAATGCCTGATCAGTCAGAAAAATGCATTGCAATACCGGATCCGTTTTTCCGGTGTCATCAGGCAAAACGGATCCGGTATTTATTTTTTTCACATTTTTAAAGGTCTGCACATGCGCAGACCAGAATGCCGGATCCGTCATTGCAGTATTTTTTATGCCCGATCCGGCACTAATACATTTCAATGTAAATTAATGCCGGATCATGCTGCGGTATTTCCTCCGTCCAAAACGCCTGACAGTGACTGAACTGATGCATCCTGATGCATTCTGAATGGATTTCTCGCCATTCAGAATGCATTGGGATAAAACTGATCAGTTCTTTTCCGGGATTGAGCCCCTAGGACGGAACTCAATGCCGGAAAAAAAAAAAAACGCTAGTGTGAAAGTACCCTTAGATACAGTATCTCAGCAGACAGTACTACCATGGTAGGATGAGATACTATGGTTCAGCAGAGCATTACCCTGTCAGAGTAGCTAAGCAGCAGGACTGGTAGTTTCCTGGCTGGCTGCTAGCTTGCGGGAGGAGGTGCCAGTGTTGGCTTGGGCCCGAAAGGGCTCGGCACGGACAGAGATGTGGGCATTGTGGGGCTGAAGTGCTGCACAAGGAGGCAGCGTGCAGGGAGAGTCTATATAGGGAATGTGCGGTGAGGCCGTATGAGGAGCCTGCTGTGGACTCGGGGTAGCAGGTCAATGCTTGTCCACAAAAGAGGCGGATGCTGGAGCAAATGTCTGCGTGCCTGAGCAGAAGCTATGCAGTGGGACTCCTGTGGTTGAGACCGAGGTCTAGAAATGCCAGAACGGTACAAACTCTGTGTGTGGGAGTCGGAGAGACTTTTCCCACCTGGCTGTTGTGCTCTCCTATGCTGTTATCCAATTCCGACATCGGTGGGCGGAGACATGAATATCAGGAGTGCAGGGGGTGGCAGTAATGTGGTTGTGAGTACTGTTATGCAGGGGCTGGCGGACATAGAATGTCAGCGCACATGTGACTGCTTCTAAGATGTCACAAAATACCACGGTTGTTAGGAAACAGTGTTATCGCCAAACTGCTGTATTGGGGGGCACAGCGAGCAGTTTCCTGTTCGCCATCTTGTGAGTCTATGTTACTAGGGACGGATCTTGTCTGACAACAGGCAGCGAACTGCAACTTATGTGGAAGTGAGAACCCAATGTGCGAGATGTTACAGCTTCTCCAGGTGGATAAAGGAAGGGATCTAGAAATTTGCTATTTACACCACGATTATATGAAATTGTGTGAAAGTGCACTGAGTATGTAAGGCCGCCCTACACCACCGCCGTCCCTTTCTATACGCCAAGCACGGTGGTGCACTAGGCTCTGTATAAGGAACCGCTCTGCACCTTCGTGGGCTATGGCGGTCAGTAACTTTCACGGATCTCAGCCTCCTTCAGCTACAAGCATACAGTGTGCACCTCACGCAGCAAACAGCGTCAAATACAGTTGTAGTCTGAACAAGTCTCTAAGGATCGCTCAGAAATAACTGCAGCTGCAACTAGGGAAATGAGCAAATCAGCCATCAGATCGTAGAACCGAAGTCGATTTGTTTAAAAACATTTTAATGCTGTTTCTGTACAGCGTTAAAATGCATTGTCTCCGCATAGGCAAAATTCTTATCGGCCGAAGTCGCACGAAACTTTGGTGAATTACTTCCGTATTCATATCTGCAGCTTTAAAAACATTTTAAAATAGGAATCCAAAGTCGGGGTTTGGCACTGGCTGGTACCTCGGTATTGAAACAAACTTCTGATTCCTATTTAAAAATGTTTTTAAAGGCACAGTAATTCACCGACGTCTTGCGAGACTTCGGCCTATACGACTTTTGCCTACATGGAGCCAATACAGTTTAATGTTTACAGTTTTTGAAGGAACGCCTAGTTGAAACAGAAACTGCACAACAATAGAATTCCACCACTTTATCAGCCCTCCAATAAAAAATGGGTGATGTCCGTATAAACCCACGTATCTAAAGGAATGTATCTATAACATGATGGGCAGTGCACCTACCGTTACATGGTACACCCCGCTGGATACCGCCTGCTCCCGCTCAGTATAATGGGGTGCGGCAGAGATCCGGCCTCTACACAAGAAAGGCCACTGCACGAAGAATATTCTGTCCGTCCGATTCCCGGCGCTCTCTGGTGTGAACGTGGCCTTACCCGATCCCCTGCCCCTGCACTCTGCAGTACCTCTGCCGCACTGCGCAGCCGATGAAAAAAAGACTCCGCAGACAGAGATGGAATATGAACCCTTTAAGCCTCCATGATGTACAGATTCATAATGGCTGCAAAGTGTCACCCTGTCTATGTACATGGTGACAGTGCTGAGATCCAGGGTGTTACACAGAGCGAGCGATGTCAGCTAACGGGCCGGGACCAATGAGATCTCCTGGATATGTCTTCTACATAACGGCCCCTGCTCCAGTCCACGTCTCTGAGATCTCCTGGATAAGACTTCTACATAACGGCCCCTGCTCCAGTCCACGTCTCTGAGATCTCCTGGATATGTCTTCTATATAACGCCCCCTGTTCCAGTCCACGTCTCTGAGATCTCCTGGATATGTCTTCTATATAACGCACCCTGCTCCAGTCCACGTCTCTGAGGTCTCCTGGATATGTCTTCTATGCAACGCCATTTGCTCCAGTCCACGTCTCTAAGATCTCCGGGATATGTATTCTATATAACGCCCCCTGCTCCATTCAAGGTCTCTGAGATCTCCTGGATATGTCTTCTATATAACGCCCCCTCCTCCAGTCCACGTCTCAGATCTCCTGGATATGTCTTCTATATAATGCCCCCTCTTCCAGTCCACGTCTCTGAGGTCTCCTGGATATGTCTCCTTTATAACGCCCCCTCTTCCAGTCCACGTCTCTGAGATCTCCTAGACATATCTATATAACGCCCCCTCCTCCAGTCCACGTCTTAGATCTCCTGGATATGTCTTCTATATAACGCCCCCTCCTCTTGTCCAGGTCTCTGAGATCTCCTGGATATGTATTCTATATAACTCCCCCTGCTCCAGTCCACGTCTCTGAGATCTCCTGGACATGTTTTCTATATAACGCCCCCCTCCTCCAGTCCACGTCTCTGAGATCTCCTGGATATGTCTTCTATATAACGTCCTTTGCTCCAGTCCACGTCTCTGAGATCTCCTGGATATGTCTTCTATGTAACGCACCCTGCTCCTGTCCACGTCACTGAGGTCTCCTGGATATGTCTTTTATATAACGCCATTTGCTCCAGTCCACGTCACTGAGGTCTCCTAGATATGTCTTCTATATAACGCCCCCTGCTCCATTCAAGGTCTCTGAGGTCTCCTGGATATGTCTTCTATATAACACCCCCTCCTCCAGTCCACGTCTCAGATCTCCTGGATATGTCTTCTATATAATGCCCCCTCCTCCAGTCCACGTCTCTGAGGTCTCCTGGATATGTCTTCTTTATAACGCCCCCTCTTCCAGTCCATGTCTCTGAGATCTCCCGGATATGTCTTCTATATAACGCCCCCTGCTCCAGTCCACGTCTCAGATCTCCTGGATATGTCTTCTATATAATGCCCCCTCCTCCAGTCCACGTCTCTGAGGTCTCCTGGATATGTCTTCTATATAACGCCCCCTCCTCCAGTCCACCTCTCTGAGATCTCCTGGATATGTCTTCTATATAACACCACCTCCTCCAGTCCACGTCTCAGATCTCCTGGATCTGTCTTCTATATAATGGTCCCTCCTCCAGTTCACGTCTCAGATGTCCTGGATATGTCTTCTATATAACGCCCCCTCCTCCTGTCCACGTCTCTGAGATCTCCTGGATATATCTATATAACGCCCCCTCCTCCAGTCCACGTCTTAGATCTCCTGGATATGTCTTCAATATAACGCCCCCTCCTCTTGTCCAGGTCTCTGAGATCTCCTGGATATGTATTCTATATAACTCCCCCTCCCCCAGTCCAGGTCTCTGAGATCTCTTGGATATGTCTTCTATATAACGCCCCCTCCTCCAGTCCGCGTCTCTGAGAGCTCCTGGACATGTCTATATAACGCCCCCTCCTCCAGTCCACATCTCTCAGATCTCCTGGATATGTCTTCTATATAACGCCCCCTTCTCCAGTCCACGTCTCTGAGGTCTCCTGGATATGTCTTCTTTATAACGCCCCCTCTTCCAGTCCATGTCTCTGAGATCTCCTGGATATGTCTTCTATATAACGCCCCCTGCTCCAATCCAGTCTCTTAGATCTCCTGGATATGTCTTTTATATAACGCCCCCTCCTCCAGTCCACGTCTCTGAGATCTCCTGGATATGTTTTCTATATAACGTCCCCTGCTCCAGTCCACGTCTCTGAGATCTCCTGGATATGTCTTCTATATAACGACCCTTGCTCCAGTCCACGTCTGGACTAAAAAAGTAGACAAATTATGTATCGCCGTGTCCGTAATAATTTGCCCTATAAAAATACCGCACAAAAAAAAGTGCAAAAAAAGGAATTTTTTTTGTCACCTTACATAACACAGTGCTTGTCAATTATTTTCTGTCATGCCCCCCCTAGGAAGAAGAAAACATTTCGCGCCCCCGTGCGACTGTAAATAGTATCATTTGTCTATAAAATTAACACCCCCCCCCTCCCAAATCATGTGCAGGCTCCATTAACCCCCCTCCCCAATCATGTGCAGGCTACATTAACCCCCTCCCCCCAAATCATGTGCAGGGTCCAGGATTCCCCTCCCCCAAATCATGTGCATGCTCTCCCCCAAAATCATGTGCAGGCTCCATTAACCCCCAAATTTGTACAGGCTCCATTAACCCCCTCCCCAAATCATGTGCAGGCTACATTAACCCCCTCCCCCAATCATGTGCAGGCTACATTAACCCCTCCCCCAATCATGTGCAGGCTACATTAACCCCCTCCCCAATCATGTGCAGGCTACATTAACCCCCTCCCCAATCATGTGCAGGCTACATTAACCCCCTCCCCAAATCGGGTGCAGGGTGCAGGCTCTCCCCAATAGGGTCCAGGGTCCCCCCACCCAATACTTACCTCCCTGGAAGCGCTGGATGCAGGCCTCTTCCGGCCTGTGTCCCGCTCTGCACTCTGCTCAGGCGGCGCGATGACATCATCGCGCCGCCTGAACCGCTCTGATAGGCTGCTGGCACAAGGCCCGCAGCCTATCAGAGGAGCAGGGAGGAGACGCCTCTCCCTCCCCTGCCGCACAGCACAGGGATCTGTATCGCTGTCCAGAGGACGGCGATACAGATCACTATGGAGATGAACGCTTCCACAGTGGAAGCGTTCATCTCCTGTCACCTGGAGCCCCCTTTACGGAGCCCCCTTTAAGGCGCACCACACTATTTGAGAAACACTGACAAAACGCGTAATAGCAAGCGATGAAAAAGTCATATGCCCCTCAAAATAGTGCCAATAAAACCGTCCTCTCATCCCGCAAAAAATGATCCCCTACCTAAGACAATCGGGTAAAAACTTTAAAAAAACTGACTCTTAGACTGTGTAGATAGTTACATTTTTTTAGTTTGTTTCAAATAGGATAATCTAGTGGTAAACGTAAATAAATTTAAAAAAAGTTGACAAGTTAGGTATCGCCGCATCCGTAATAATCTGCTCTATAAAAATACCTCATGACCTTACCCCTCAGATTCACACCATCAAAAAAATTAAATAAAAACGGTGCCAAAAGAGCTATTTTTTGGCAAATTTTCCATTTTAATCCTTTTTTTCCAGTAACAAAGAGCAAGGGTTAACAGCCAAATAAAACTTAAAATTCATTGCCCTGATTCTGCAGTTTACAGAAACACCCAATATGTGGTGGTAAACTGCTGTACGTGCACACGGCAGGGCGCAGAAGGAAAGGAACACCATACGGTTCCTGGAAGGCAGATTTTGGCCTTTTTTTTTTTTTGACACCATGTCCCATTTGAAGAACCCCTGATGCACCCTTAGGCCTCTTTCACACGGGCGTCATGTTTGACGCCCGGATAAGAGGCGGGTGCGTTGCGGGAATATGCGCGATTTTCCCACGCGTGTGAGAAAAATCGCCATGTTTAGTACCCAGACCCGAAGCCGGACTTCATCACTGAAGTCCGGTTTCGGGTCTTCTGGAGAATTGATTATTTTCCCTTATAACATGGTTATAAGGGGAAATAATAGCATTCTTAATAAAGAATGCATAGTAAAATGAAGAGGAAGGGGTTAACATCAGCTAAGAACTAAAGGACCTGTGATGACGTTCATCTTACCATGGTGATGGACCATGTGATTGGACCATGTGATGTGACGTCATCACAGGTCCTTTAGTTCTTAGCTGATGCTGGGAAAGAGAGGACAGATCGCAACTACGCGATCAAGTGGCAAAGGTAAGTTAACTTTTATTATTTTTAACCAACTTACCTTTGCCACTTGATCGCGTAGTTGCGATCTGTCCTTTCCCAGCATCAGCTAAGAACTAAAGGACCTGTGATGACATCACATCACATGGTCCAATCACATGGTCCATCACCATGGTAAGATGAACGTCATCACAGGTCCTTTAGTTGTTAGCTGATGCTGGAAAAGAGAAGACAGATCGCAACTACGCGATCAAGTGGCAAAGGTAAGTTAACTTTTATTATTTTTAACCCCTTCCTCTTCATTTTACTATGCATTCTTTATTAAGAATGCTATTATTTTCCCTTATAACCATGTTATAAGGGAAAATAATAAAGATCGGGTCCCGTTGCTAAGCAACCATGCGGGAAAATCGCAACGCATCCGCACTTGCTTGCGGATGCTTGCGATTTTCCCGCAGCCCCATTCACTTCTATGGGGCCTGCGTTGCGTGAAAAACGCACAATATAGAGCATGCTGCGATTTTCACGCAACGCAGAAGTGATGCGTGAAAATCACCGCTCATGTGCACAGCCCCATAGAAAAGAATGGGTCCGGATTCAGTGACCCCATCTAATAAACTACACCCCTCAAGGTATTCAAAACTTATTTTACAAACTTTGTTAACCCTTTAAGTGTTCCTCAAGAATTTATGGCAAATGGAGATGAGATTTCAGAATTTCTATTTTTGGTAACCTTGCATCACAAGAATGTAATATAGAGCAACCAAAAATCATATGTACCCTAAAAATAATCCCAACAAAACAGCCTCCTTATCCCATAGTTTCCAAAATGGGGTCACTTTTAGGGAGTTTCTTCTCCGGGGGTGGGGGTGGGGCTTATCAGGGGGGCTTCAAATGGGACATGGTGTAGTTAAACCAGTCCAGCAAAATCTGGCTTCCAAAAACCACACGGCGCTCCTTTCCCTCTACGCCCTGCCGTGTGGCCATATGGTAGTTTACGACCATATATAGGGTGTTTCTGCAAAGTACAGAATCAGGGCAATAAAAATTGGGTTTTATTTGGCTGTTAACCCTTGCTTAGATATTGGGAAAAATGGATTAAAATGGAAAATTTGCGAAAAAAATCAAAATTCTGAAATTTTAGCCCCATTTCCCATTAACTCTTGTGAAACACCTAAAGGGTTAACAACATTTGTAAAATCAGTTCTGAATACCTTGAGGGGTGTAGTTTCCAAAATGGGGTCACTTTTAGGGAGTTTCTACCCCAGGGGGGGCATCAGGGTGGCTTCAAATGGGACATGGTGTAGATAAACCAGTCCAGCAAAATCTGCCTTCCAAAAACCACACAGCACTCCTTTCCCTCTACGCCCTGTCGTGTGGCCATACAGTAGTTTACGACCATATATGGGGTGTTCCTGCAAACTACAGAATCAGGGCAATAAAAATGGGGTTTTATTTGGCTGTTAACCCTTGCTTAGATATCGGAAAAAATGGATTAAAATGGAAAATTTGCGAAAAAATCAAAATTCTGAAATTTTAGCCCCATTTAGCATTAACTCTTGGGAAACACCTAAAGGGTTGTTTGTAAAAACAGTTTTGAATACCTTGAGGGGTGTAGTTTCTAGAATGGGGTGGTTTCTATTATGTAAGCCTCACAAAGTGACTTCAAACCTGAACTGGTCCCTAAAAAGTGGATTTTTGAAAATTTCAGAAAATTTTTAAGATTTGCTTTGAAACTTTTAGGCCTTGTAATGTCCCCCAAAACTAAAATGGCATTCCCAAAATGATCCATACATGAAGTAGACATATGGGGAATGTAAATTAATAACTTTTTTTTGGTGGTATTACTATGTATTATAGAAATAGAGAAATTGAAACTTAGAAAATTGCTAATCTTTCAAAATTTTGGGTAAATTTGCTATTTTTGTATAAATAAAAATGATTTTTTTTTTACTTCATTTTACCAGTATGTGACGAAAAAACATTCTCAGAATGGCCTGGATAAGTAAAAGCGTTTTAGAGTTATTCACACATAAAGTGACACTGGTCAGATTTGCAACAAATGGCCTGGTCCTTAAGGTGAAAGTGAGCCCGGTCCATAAGGGGTAAATCAGAATGAAATTTATTACATCTGGTAGTATGGTTACATAGGGAGTCGTCTGAAGTCTGTCTACATTTATGATGTATTCCCTCCTTTCTGATTGTAAATACATATGTGGATTCATCAGAGGACTATGATGGTTCAATGTTTGTATTGCTCATTTTTGTATTGCTCATTATGTATGTTTGTATTGCTCATTATGTTTTTTGTTTTTTCTACTTTTCTATTCCATTTTGCAGATGATGACCAAGAAAAGTTGAGGATGGCCGAAGAGTGTGGGGATGGGAGCCTACCTAGGAGGGGAGATCGAGGTGCTGGGAAACAGCCGGACCTCGATGTCCCGTCCCGGATTGGCACCCATCCATTTCCAAAAGAAACCCAAATATCTCCATTTCTGCATTGAGGCCTGCTGGAATTAAGGTATTAATTCACTTTTGTTTTCCTCTTAATTGTCGGTACTACTCTTGAACCTAAGTTCGGAGCTCTGGTATATGTGATGTGTGGTATGTTAGTTAGGGTGGGTCCAGGGTGGATAAAAATCTATGATTTTTAAAAAAAAATCTAAAAAATCTGATTTTTTTTATTTAAATCGGATTTTTTTTTATATAAAATGCTTTTTGAGGAAAATATATTACCATCCAAAGGTTATTCCATCATGAAATAAAGATTAGTTTTTTTATTATGTAGGATAAGGCTGTATATGTTTCATTTTTTTGGTAAATAAATTCCATTAATCCATTCCAGAGGTTTTTGTAAGATTATTGGGCAGTTTCTCTGCCTACAAGATATTATCACAGATGCTAGGTTTACTTTTGCAGTTCTCAAAACTGAATTTGACTCGGCAGAGATCACAGGCCTCTTCTTCACAGCAGAAATGTTATAACATGAACAGAGTTGAGAAAAAGACCTTAATCCTAACTTTTACAAACCTATGAATACAGAATCAACCCCTTTAGTGCTAAGTTTAAAGAAGTTCAATGAATAGAAACAATATTGTTTCTTCTTCCTAAGTACAACTGAAAAGTTGTCCAAATATGAATGATTAACCTATTAAACTGGGGATAAAAAAAATCTTCATCTACTTGCATATTATAAGTTATACCAGCAGGAATTAGTATTTATGTAGAAAACTCTGATTTAAATCAAGCCTTACTGACTAGTGATTTAAATCGTGATTTAAATCAGTTTGATTTAATTCAAATTCACCCTGGGTGGGTCCAATAATTTTGTCTCTCAGGAGGTGATGCCAGTGTTTCTTTATTCTTTTTTTCTACTGCTTTGTGCTGGGCATGAAATGGCAGGATGATGTGGAGAGTTTGGTCCTGTTTGGGTTCTCTTTTGGTGGGTGTAAAGAAATCTCTTCTGTCCATTGCCCTGACTTTGTCCAAAGAGACTTCTAATGTTTGTATGGGATAATCATTTACTAGAAATTCTTGTTTCAGTTTGATTGTCTCTTGTTTAAATTGATCTTTATTAGTGCAATTCTGTTTGATTTGCCTAAATTGGGACATTAGTTTGACGTATACAGTGATGTATACAGTCTTATTTTACTGGCATTTAATCTAACAGCATCAGAACTAATGACATTTGAATTACTAACCTGACATATTGGAAATTCAAGCTGATGATCACATGAGATACTCTTTTTTTTTTAAAATATTTTTATATTTTTATCTAACCCCTACATTTTTTCAGGTTCACCAACTGCAGTAATTAATGTGCATCTATTTATGACCTATATGTGATATATATATATATATATATATATATATATATAGTGGATGTTTGAAGTGATCAATCCTAAAATTTTAGGGGGATCAGTCTCATATCCACATTTCTGTATTTGCTTTTATTACATTTTTTATCCTTTATGTTTACAATAAATCTATATTTTATCAATTAACCATTGTGAATACATACAGAGCCAAATAGCTGGGTGCCCCCCATTTAATTTTGTATTTTATTCATCTTTATTTCCTGCCGACAGTGAGACAACCATATAACACACGATGCAATGCTGTCAGCTCTGCTAAGCAGCCGTCTGATTATACTAGGAGTCCAGGCTTTATAGAAGGTTCCTTATGTAAGCAATAAAGAAATAAGCTATATAATAATAATCGCTGTAACTAGGCAGGTTAGAGGATACTCTGCATAGAACATATAACAGGAGGTTTCTATAGAATATGACAGGATGATGAGGCAGGATGTTCTATAAACTGATGACCCAGATGTTCTCTGCAGTTGTGTGTCACAGTCCCTCCTGTGAGAGAGGTGAGAAGATTGGATAGACTTGCTGCACGTGAGGCTATCGGACAGTCGGGAACAAAATTTTTCCCCCTAAAGTGGGGAAAATTGGCTTCTACCTCACAGTTTTTTTTTGGCCTTCCCCTGGATCAACTTGCAGGATAACAGGCCGAACTAGATGGACAGATGTCTTTTTTCAGCCTTATAAACTATGTTACATCCTATCTGTCATTCCACTTGACTGTGAATGACGCCCCCTTTTTCCACATGTCTGGACACCAGCTCTTGTGGGAATCCAGCTCTATTTTTTGGATTTTTACATATAGGCCCCTGTATTTGCAGTTTTAAAGGAATGGAGGGTCCCAAAACCGATCACAGGTAGGGTGTGAAACTGTATTTTTTTTTATTTTCTCTCACCAAACATTTGTGTTTAGAGGATATAGATATATATATAAAACTTAGTTTCACTTTTAACTGGATCTGTCCTTTGATTACCGATATTCATTCAATACAGGAGACTATGTTTGTTTGGGGAGCTCTCACAGCGGTGCCAGTCATCTCTCCAAGCCCTCAGCTACCTCTGGAAACTGAAAGTAAGGCGCTGTTTTATCTTGCTGTAAAAAGAAGTATCTGAAGGAATGAAGCCAGTTAGTGACCACCATAAAAACACATGAGGAGGTCACTAACGGGCTAAGCATGGAGATGGCTTCTCTTATATGTGGTTTTTTTTATGTTTAACAAGAGATGATTTATGGTTGAAACACAGATCACATTCTGAACATGAAAATGGCTTCTCTCCTGTGTGATTTCTCTGATGTCTAGCAAGATATGATTTACGGTTAAAACATTTCCCACATTCTAAACATAAAAATGGCTTCTCCCCTGTGTGATTTCTCTGATGTATAACAAGATCTGATTTACGGTTAAAACATTTCCCACATTCTGAACATGAAAATGGCTTCTCTCCTGTGTGATTTCTCTGATGTATAACAAGAGCTGATTTACAGTTAAAACATTTTCCACATTCTGTACATGAAAATGGCTTTTCCCCTATGTGATTTCTCTGATGTACAACAAGAGCCCATTTGTGCTTAAAATATTTTCCACATTCTGAACATGGATATGGCTTCTCTCCTGTGTGATTTCTTTGATGTACAACAAGAGCTGATTTATACTTAAAACATTTCCCACATTCTGAACATGAAAATGGCTTTTCCCCTATGTGATTTCTCTGATGTGTAGCAAGATATGATTTACGGTTAAAACATTTTCCACATTCTAAACATGAAAATGGCTTCTCCCCTGTGTGATTTCTCTGATGTACAACAAGAGCTGATTTATACTTAAAACATTTTCCACATTCTAAACATGAAAATGGCTTCTCTCCTGTGTGATTTCTCTGATGTGTAGCAAGATATGATTTACGGTTAAAACATTTTCCACATTCTGAACATGAAAATGGCTTCTCTCCTGTGTGAATTTTCTGATGTCTAACAATCTGAGATTGATATCTAAAACATTTACCACATTCTGAACATGAAAATGGCGTCTCTTTTACGTGGGCTGTTTGATGTTTAGCACCTCTTCTGTGACTTTTATTCTGTGTTACAGTCTGTGATGAATCAGAAGATCGGACCTGTTTAAAAGAATCAAATGATGCATTGTTGCTGTGATTGGATGAGGGTATATCTTGGATATTGGCATGCTCTTCAAATGTATCTCGTGTGATACCACCATCATCTACTTCAAAATCTGAAGATATCAGATGTTTCTCTAAGTTCCTGGTCCAGTCATCTGCCAAGAATAAAACACATTTTATTATTGATGAATAACATTAAAATTGTATTGAAGTTTTATAACTTTTCCAATAAAAAATCCACAAAAATTACAAGGCAAGGTGCAAAATTCAAGTATCAATTGACTAAAACAGTGGTGGCCAAACAGACCACATGGAGGCAAATGACACCACTCTGCCTCAAAAGCCTTATGCAACTAAATAAATAAATAAAATAAAATAAAACACAGACAACTTAGTGGAATGGAAATGGCTGCTGTGCTTTATTAAGGGTAACCATAAATAAATACCGTTAAATAATTTAAATAAAAATTTAAATCCATGAAACCATATCAATATAGACCAATATTAAACCAACCATATATAGACCAAGATCCACTCAGCATCCGCTGAGAGATACAGCCCCTCTAATAAAGCAAAGTGACAGATGACATAAATTAAGGGAGGGAGGGAGGGCAGGCGCTGTTCAAATCGTCAACTGCACTGGAGAACCGCCGAACCTATGAATATAAAGAGAGAAATTTCCCGCCGTAGGGGAGAGAACAAATGACAGCTCTGGAAATCTCCCCCAGCAACGGGCAGGAACCAATCAGGAGCATCGCTTGACTCGCCGTACATCTTCACAGGAACCAGATCCAGCCGGATTAAACTGCCTCTTCACCTACACTGTGGTAATTTTTACTTGAAAATAAAGGCGGTAAAGGAGGACAGGGGAAGAAAGAGTGGGTGGGGGATAACAAGAACAACCCTACTTTATAATGACAAAAAGGGTGTGTCATTGCCCCCATGTGTCCCCCAAGTGAATCGCTCTGGGGGGGTCTGTACAATCTAATAGTAGACTGAGGGGCATAACTAGAAAATGCTGGCTCCCATCTTGAGCAACTTTCCTGCAACCCCCATCCAACCAGTCATTTAAAAGATATATAAATAAAGCATTTCCTAGTGCTGGACAAGAGACGACGAATCCCCTCTTAGTGCCCCACACAATAGTTATCTCCCCTCAGTGCCCCGTCACAGTGGAATCCCCCCTTAGTGCCCTCTTCACAGTAGTGATGCTCCCTAACTGCCCCACAAGGTAGTTATGCCCCCTAAGTGTCCCAACACATTAGTTATGCCCCCTTTGTGCGCCCCCTGCAGTAGTGCTGTCCCTTAGTGTCTCCTTTAAATCAGTTAAGCTCCTGTACTGTGAAAAAAGTTTAAAAAGTAATATGAGCACATCATGCTCCTCCGAGCAGCAGGCAAATACCTGGTGTTCAGTTGTGAGACTTTTTAGTATGACCTCTTAAGGCTACATTCACACGTGAAAAAAAGGCCATAAAAAATTTAGTTTTTCATGGCCATTTTGCGACCATTTTTTGCATTCCTTTCTTGGTCGTCATATTTGAGAATGATTTAGATGATTTGTATTTGCTTTTTTTTATTTAAAAGGGGTTCTCCGGGCTTAACCTTTTTTTGTGTATTAAAAGCTATCCTGTGGATGAAAGATTATTGCGCACATATAGGGTTGAGCGAACCCGTACTGTATAGTTCATACTGAATTTTGGGGTGTTTGGGACACGGACCCGACCCCGAACATTTTCATAAAAGTTCGGGTTCGGGTCCGTTGTTCGGCGATTCTTCCCACTTTTTGAAGGGCTGCACAGCAGCCAATCAGCAAGCGTTTTACATCTGTGCCCTAAGAAGTAATCACAGCCATGCCTACTGGTCCACAAAACAGTTATGCATACAGCGTACAAATACATATTTTATATTTCTGCAGGGAAATAGTGCACCAGTGTGTTTTAGGGAAAAAAAATCCGTGTTCTAGGCCCACAAAACAGTTGTTCATAAAGCGTAGTAATACCTATGTTTAATTTCCAGCCTTTAAATACTGCAATTATGAATTTTGGTGACGAAAGCCGTGTTCTGGGTCCCCAAAGCAGGTGTGCATACAGCGTACAAATGCCATTTTTTAATTGCAGCACGTAAATAGTCCTTTAGTGTGCTTTAATGAAAAAAGGTGTGTTCTAGGCCCACAAAATAGTTGTGCATATAGCGTAGAAATAACTATGTTTAACTTCCAGCAGTTAAAAATTGCATTTGTGAATTTTGGTGAAAAAAGCAATGTTCTGGGTCCCCAAACCAGTCGTGCATACAGAGTACAAATTCCTACCTTTAATTTCCAGCAGTTAAATACTGTATTTGTGTGTTTTATTGAAAAAAGCCATGTTGTGGGTCCACAAAGCAGTTGTGCATACAGTGTACAAATACCAATTTTAAATTGCAGCACTGAAATAGTGCATTTAGTGTGTTTTAGGGAAAAAAAAAGCCATGTTCTTCATTCACAAAACAGTTGTGCATACATCACCCAAATACCTATTTTACATTTCTGTTGTGAAATAATGCATTGGTGTATTTTTGTGAAAAAAAAAGCCATATTCTTGCTTCAAAAAGCAGTTGTGCATACAGCGTAAAAATACCTCACTTACATTTCTGCACTGAAATAGGTTATTCATGTATTTTTGTAAAAAAAAGCGGTATTCTTGGGCCACAGAGCATTTTTTTGACACGGACACTGCCTTAGTGTTAGGACACTTAATTGTTGACTATTGGCAGTTTAATTGACACCGGAGATAAACAATCTGTCAGCTTTGTTGGTGAACACAAATATTGAGGAGAACATCAAATAGGGGATGTGGGCATGGCAGTGGTGGTATCTGTGTAACTCCTGTTGCTGGGAGAGTATGCGGCCGTTCAGCGCCAACTACAGGTCCAAGTTAAACACCTTCCTCAGGTGCGAGTAGACGACAGAACCAGCAGCGTTATTTGGTAGGCCCGAATGCCGCTCTACGAATGGTAAGGCCAGAACAAGTACAGGCGAATGTAGATTGGGTGGCTGAAAGTGGCGCCAGTTCCTTCACAGTATCTCCCACCCAGTCCTCTGCAGAAAGCTCAGAGTTGGCACCTTCAGCCCATGCCTATCAGTCTTTCACCTCACCCCCTTGCAAAGCAGCCAAGCAGCCTGAGCTCCAGGTCCTGCAGCAGACTCTTATGCTTTTTGATGACTCTGCTGGCAGGGTTTCCCTGGGCCATCCACATAGCCCTACCCAGGAAGTGGAAGACATTAAATGCACTGATGCCCAACCACTGCACTCAAGTTTATGCTAGTGACGTGTGCAGTTCTGAGGAAGAGGTGGTGGTCGCACAGAGGCAACAGCACAGCAAAAGAGGGAGCAGGCTGCAAAAGCGGAGAGGCCATCCCCGAGACAGTACACCTGCTACTGCCCACCGCACCCAGGGACCTAGCACACCAAAGCCAGCTCCAAGGTGTTCATTGGCGTGGCAGTTCTTCAGACAATGTCCTGACGACAAGACACGAGTGCCATCAGAGCCTGAAGCGAGGCATAAACGTTCTAAACCTAAGCAAAACTTGCATGACCAGGCAACTACATGCAAAGCACGAACTGCAGTGGGGTAAACACCTCAAAAACCATGAAAGATCTCAGGCTCCTCCTGCTTCCTCTTCTTCTGCAGTCTTGGCCTCTTCCTCCCCCTCTGGAGTGACAGTGGCACCTGCCACCCCGCAAACAGAGGATGTGCCACCAACACCACCACCTCCGTCATCATCACCAAGCATCTCCACCATGTCACACTCAAGCGTTTAGCTGTCCATCTCCCAAACACTGGAGAGAAAGAGAAAATACCCCACCTACCTTTCAAAATTACTGGCCTTTGAAATGCTGTCATTCCGTCTGGTGGAGACGGACTGTTTTAAACAGCAAATAGTGGTGGCTGTCCCACAGTATGCCGTTCCCAGCTGCCACTACTTTTCCAAGCGTGCCGTCCCTTCCCTGCACAACCAAGTGGAGGATAAAATCAAGTGTGCACTGCGCAACACCATCTGTGGCAAGGTCCACATAACCACAGAATAGATCCATGGACCAGTAAGCACGGGCAAGGATGCTTTATCTCCCTAACTGCACACTGGGTAAATGTAGTGGCGGCTGGGCCCGAGGTGGATAGTGCTTTGGCGCATGTCCTTCCACCACCAAGGATCGCAGGGCATTATTCTTTGCCTCCTGTTGCCTCTTCCTCCTCTTCTACCACCTCCTCATCCGGTCAGCGAAAGACCTTTACCACCAACTTCAGCACAGCCAGGGGTAAACGTCAGCAGGCGGTTTTAAAACTCATGTGTTTGGGGGACAAACCCCACACCGCACAGGAGCTGTGGAGGGGCATAGAACAACAGACCTATGAGTGGTTGCTGCCAGTGAGCCTCAAGCCCGGGCTGGTGGTGTGCGATAATGGGCGAAATCTCGTAGCAGCTCGGGGAGTAGCCGGTTTGACGCACATATCTTGCCTAGCGCATGTGCTGAATTTGGTGGTGCAGAAATTCCTTAAAAACTACCCAGACATGTCAGAGCTGCTGCAGAACGTGCGGTCCGTCTGTGCGCACTTTCGGCGTTCTCACCCCACTGCTGCTCGCCTGTCTGCGCTGCAGAGTAACTTCGGCCTTCCCACTCACTGCCTTATATGCGACGTGCCCTCCAGATGGAACTCCACCTTGCATATGCTGGAGAGACTGTTCGAGCAGCAGCAGGTGATAGTGGAGTTTCAGCTGCATCACACACGGGTCGGTCGCTCTGCGGAACAGCACCACTTCAACACCAGTGACTGGGTCTCCATGTGAGACCTGTATACCTTGTTGCAGTATTTTGAGTACTCAACCAACATGGCCAGTGCTGAAAACACTGTTAGCATTACAATACCACTTCTATGTCTCCTTGAAAAAACAATTACGGCGATGATGGAAGAGGATGTGGCACAGGAGGAGGAGGAAGAGGGGGTATTTCACAGGGTTTCAGGCCGGTTAATCAGAAGTGGCTCATAGGGTGGGTTCTTGCACCAGCAGAGGCCAGGTACACATGTGGCCAGCCAGTGCACAGTTCTGGAGGACGAGGAGCAAGAGGATGAGGTAGAGGAAGAGGAGGAACCGGGTTCACTGCAGGGTGGCACCCAAGGCAGCTCACTGCCATCACTGAAGCGTGGCTGGAGGGATACGGAGGACACAGGCGATACACCACCTACAGAGGACAGCTTATCCTTACCTCTGGGCAGCCTGGCACACATGAGCAACTACATGCTGCAGTGACAGCGCAACGACAGCAGAGTTTCCCACATTGTAACTTGTGCTGACTACTGGGTTGCCACCCTGCTGGATCCCCGCTACAAAGACAACATGCCCACCTTAATTCCCGCAGTGGAGTGTGATAGGAAGATGCGCTCCTGAGGCCATTCCCAACTGACACGGGGGGACAAGTGGAAGGACAAGGCGAAGTCAGAGGAGGAGGAGGAAGAGGTCACCAACTCAGCTGCGTCACGGCTAGCCCTTTAGAAGGCAGGGTTAGCATGGCCGACATGTGGAAAAGCTTTGTCACCATGCCACAGCAACGTGCACCACCAGCTGATATGAAACGTCTTAGCAGGAGGCAGCATTTGAACAACATGGTGGAACAGTACGTCTTCACACACCTCCGTGTACTGACTGATGGTTCTGATGGTTCTGCCCCATTCAACTTCTGGGTCTGCAAATTGTCCACATGGCCTGAGCTTTCCCTTTATGCCTTGGAGGTGCTGGCCTGCCCTGCAGCCAGGGTATTGTCTGAACATGTATTTAGCACGGCAGGGGGCGTCATTACAGACAAACGCAGCCCCCTGTCCACAGCCAATATGGACAAGCTCACGTTCATTAAAATAAACCAGGCATGGATCCCACAGGACTTGTCCGTACCGTGTGCGGAATAGACATTTATAACCGCCTCAGCCATACATTCTTGTACTCCAGTGCACTTGTTCATTGAAGCCTTTTTTTATTTGTACCATTATTTTGGTGGCTACACCAATTTGAATGAACCTCTCCTCTGTCCGGGTGCCAGGGGCCTACATTTCTGATAGTGGCCTGTTGCATTGGTGGGTGACATGAAGCCTGTTTTGCCGTGAATTGACTTCTCCTCTATCTGGGTGCCAGGGGCCTACATTTATGATAATCACCTGTTGCATTCGTGGTTGACATTTACCTCTTTTTGCCATGATTCGACCTCTCCTCTGTCTGTGTGCCAGGGGCCTACATTTCTGATAATCGCCTGTTGCATTTGTGGGTGACATGAAGCCTGTTTTGCCGTGAATTGACCTTTCCTCTGTCTGGGTGCCAGAGGCCTACATTTCTGATGATCGCCTGTTCCATTGGTGAGTGACATTAACCCAGTTTTGACAGTGATAAGCCACAGCTGTGCATTGCTGGCAGGAAACCAAATTTTGTAAAAACTTCTGTTACTGATCAAAAGATTTGTGACTACAAATGCTTGCTGGTAGATGCGCTGCTGATGGCATTCCCACTTAAAGCCTTCCCAACCTCCTATTCCTCCTCCTCCTCAGAGTTGCCAATTAATAATGTTTAATTTAAATTTATTTTATTTTATGTAATTTCCCTATCCACATTTGTTTGCTGGGCATTCGCCTACATTTTGCTGCCTTTTGCAGCCCCCTAGCCTTTTCCAAGGCTATTTCACAGCCATTTTAGTGCCCAAAAGTTCGGGTTCCTATTGACTTCAATGGGGTTCGGGGTCAAGTTTGGGTTAAGTTAGGATCCCGAACCCAAACATTTCAGTGAAGTTCGGCCGAACTCGTTGAACCGGAACATCCAGGTGTCCGTTCAACTCTACTCACATACTCACCTTCCACAGCGCAGCCGGTTTTAAGTTTCACCACCCGGTCACGTGCCTGCTCCTGTTGGGCTTTCTTGTCTTCCGGTGAGTCTCCGCCTTTTTCTCTTCCTGTCTTCTCTTCCTTTCTTGAGCAGGAGACAGATTGTCATGAATGACATCACCGCCTCCTGCAAAAGAAAGCTCCGCCCGGCCGTCTTCACTCACAACGCAAGCGCACATGCGTGGGATTGCTGGCCACCCTCTACAGTTTACAGGCTTCTATGTGAAGCCTGTACTGACTCCTGCACAGCGCAATGTAAGCGCTGTGCAAGAGTGACAGCATAGCGATCAGCGGGGGACACTTTGGATGGCAAACAGGGGGCACTGGATGGCACAATGGGGCAATGGGTGGAACAAGGGGGCACTGGACAGAACAATGAGGGAACTGGATGGCACAAGGGGGCCAATGGATGGCAGAATGGGGGCACAGGATGGGAGACCGGGGCACTGGATGGCAAAAAGGGGAGCACTGGATGGCACAATAGGAGCATTGGATGGCACAAAGGGGCACTGGATGGCACAATGGGGGAACTGGTTTGCACAATGGGAGCAATAGATGTCACAAGGGGGCAATGGCTGGACCAAAGGGGCACTGGATGGCACAAGGGGGGAACTGGATGGCAAACTGGGGCACTAGATGGCAAACAAGAGGGCACTGGATGGCAAACAAGGGGGCATTGGATGGAACAAGGGGCACTGGCTGGCACAAGGGGGCACTGTGGATGTCACTGTTATGGGGGCACTGTGGATGACACTGTTATGGGGACGCTGTGGATGTCACTGTTATGGGGGCACTGTGGATGTCACTGTTATGGGGGCGCTGTGGATGTCACTGTTATGGGGGCGCTGTGGATGTCACTGTTATGGGGGCGCTGTGGATGTCACTGTTATGAGGGCACTGTGGATGTCACTGTTATGAGGGCACTGTGGATGTCACTGTTATGGGGGAGCTGTGGATGTCACTGTTATGGGGGAGCTGTGGATGTCACTGTTATGGGGGCGCTGTGGATGTCACTTTATGGGGAGCTGTGGATGTCACTGTTATGGGGCGCTGTGGATGTCACTGTTATGGGGACGCTGTGGATGTCACTGTTATGGGGAGCTGTGGATGTCACTGTTATGGGGCACTGTGGATGTCACTGTTATGGGGGCACTGTGGATGTCACTGTTATGGGGCGCTGTGGATGTCACTGTTATGGGGCGCTGTGGATGTCACTGTTATGGGGGCACTGTGGATGTCACTGTTATGGGGGCGCTGTGGATGTCACTGTTATGGGGCGCTGTGGATGTCACTGTTATGGGGGCGCTGTGGATGTCACTGTTATGGGGCGCTGTGGACGTCACTGTTATGGGGGCGCTGTGGATCGTCACTGTTATGGGGGCGCTGTGGATGTCACTGTTATGGGGCGCTGTGGATGTCACTGTTATGGGGGCGCTGTGGATGTCACTGTTATGGGGCGCTGTGGATGTCACTGTTATGGGGGCGCTGTGGATGTCACTGTTATGGGGCGCTGTGGATGTCACTGTTATGGGGCGCTGTGGATGTCACTGTTATGGGGCGCTGTGGATGTCACTGTTATGGGGGCACTGTGGATGTCACTGTTATGGGGCGCTGTGGATGTCACTGTTATGGGGGCACTGTGGATGTCACTGTTATGGGGCGCTGTGGATGTCACTGTTATAGGGCACTGTGGATGTCACTGTTATGGGGCGCTGTGGATGTCACTGTTATGGAGGCGCTGTGGATGACACTGTTATGGAGGCGCTGTGGAGGACACTGTTATGGAGGCGCTGTGGAGGGACACTGTTATGGGAGCGCTGTGGACGTCACTGTTATGAGGGCACTGTGGATGTCACTGTTATGGGGGAGCTGTGGATGTCACTGTTATGGGGAGCTGTGGATGTCACTTTATGGGGGCACTGTGGATGTCACTTTATGGGGGCTCTGTGGATGTCACTGTTATGGGGTCTCTGTGGATGTCACTGTTATGGGGGCGCTGTGGATGTCACTGTTATGGGGGCACTGTGGATGTCACTTTGTGGGGGCGCTGTGGATGTCACTGTTATGGGGCGCTGTGGATGTCACTGTTATGGGGGCGCTGTGGATGTCACTGTTATGGGGGCGCTGTGGATGTCACTGTTATGGGGGCGCTGTGGATGTCACTGTTATGGGGGCACTGTGGATGTCACTGTTATGGGGGCGCTGTGGATGTCATTGTTATAGGGCACTGTGGATGTCATTGTTATGGGGGCGCTGTGGATGTCACTGTTATGGAGGCGCTGTGGATGACACTGTTATGGAGGCGCTGTGGAGGACACTGTTATGGAGGCGCTGTGGAGGACACTGTTATGGAGGCGCTGTGGACGTCACTGTTATGAGGGCACTGTGGATGTCACTGTTATGGGGGAGCTGTGGATGTCACTGTTATGGGGGAGCTGTGGATGTCACTTTATGGGGGCACTGTGGATGTCACTGTTATGGGGGCGCTGTGGATGTCACTGTTATGGGGGCACTGTGGATGTCACTGTTATGGGGGCGCTGTGGATGTCATTGTTATGGGGGCGCTGTGGATGTCACTGTTATGGAGGCGCTGTGGATGACACTGTTATGGAGGCACTGTGGATATCACTGTTATGGGGGTCTCTGTAGATGTCACTGTTATGGGGGCACTGTGGATGTCACTGTTATGGGGGCGCTGTGGATGTCACTGTTATGGGGGCGCTGTGGATGTCATTGTTATGGGGCACTGTGGATGTCACTGTTATGGGGCGCTGTGGATGTCACTGTTATGGGGAGCTGTGGATGTCACTGTTATGGGGCGCTGTGGATGTCACTGTTATGGGGCGCTGTGGATGTCACTGTTATGGGGGCACTGTGGATGTCACTGTTATGGGGGCGCTGTGGATGTCACTGTTATGGGGCGCTGTGGATGTCACTGTTATGGGGCGCTGTGGATGTCACTGTTATGGGGCGCTGTGGATGTCACTGTTATGGGGGCGCTGTGGATGTCACTGTTATGGGGGCGCTGTGGATGTCACTGTTATGGGGGCACTGTGGATGTCACTGTTATGGGGGAGCTGTGGATGTCATTGTTATGGGTGCTGAGTATAATTGATAGGGCTCGTGCACCGAACTCTTTCGGTTTTGCGGTCTGCAAGTTGCTGATCCACTAAATAAGGTTACTGCCCGTGTGAGATTCACATTTTTTTTGCAGTCCCATTGAGTTCTATGGGTTATAGATCTGCATTAGGAGGACCAGAATAAGACATGTTCCATTTTTCGCAGAACTGACATACGGATGTGGAAAGCACAGGGACTTTATCAGTGTGTTTTTTACATCCGTATGTCAGTCCCAGTACAGACAGAACATGTCCTATTCTGGTCTTCAAAATGAGGACCTCAAATCCATAGAACTCAATGGGACTGCAAAAAATGTGGATCGCAAAATGAATACGGTTGTGTGCATAAAGGTTTAGATACACAGCTCAGCAGGTTGTATGATACAAAATGGAATTAGATACACAGCGCAGCAGGCTGTATCATAGAAGATGGGATTAGATACACACTTCAGCAGGCAGTATCGCACACAACAGGCTGTGTATCAGGCACACATACATGTTAGGATTAGATACAGATGTGTTTGGACGTGCTTGCCGATTCCAGCTGTTTATTAGACTCTGGAGATGGCGAGGGAAGAGCCCGTGGACGGTCAGTGATGAGTTTAGATACACAACTCAGCAGGCTGTATTACACAGGATAGATTTAGATACAGATGTGTTTGGGTGCGCTTGCTGCTTCCAGCTGTTTATTAGACTCTGGAGATGGTGAGGGCAGAGCCTGTGTACAGTCAATGATGAGATTTAGACACTGAGTGAGAAGTAGATTCATGTCTTTGTGCAGAAAGATGGACACAGGAGTTGTAGTGGGCGGAGCTGCTGCATGCAGATCAGTGTGGGGGGCGTGCCCAGCCTGTGACTCATCTCTGTGCAGTGCAGCCAGGCTTGTGTATCAATAAAGTTATGTATTCAACAAAACAAGAAGGGGAGAAGGTAAACACATCTGCCAGGATAGGGTACTTTCACACTAGCGTTATTCTTTTTCGGCATTGAGTTCCGTCTTAGGGGCTCAATACCAGAAAAGAACTGATCAGTTTTATCCTCATGCATTCTGAAGGGAGAGAAATCTGTTCGGGATGCATCAGGATGTCTTCAGTAGAGATGTCCCCAACTATTCGACGGCGAACATCGCATGTTCGCGTTCGCCGCGGCGGGCGAACATATGTGATGTTCGGTTCGCCCCCTATACGTCATCATTGAGCAAACTTTGACCCTGTACCTCACAGTCAGCAGACACATTCCAGCCAATCAGCATACCCTCCCTCCCAGACCCTCCCATCTCCTATCAAAAAGCAAGGATAGCATCCATCTTAGATTCATTCCGAAGCTGCAGTGTTAGTTAGGCCCCTTTCACATCTGCGTTTTTTCCTTTCCCGCCTAGAGTTCCGTCCTCGGTGCTCTAGGATGAAATGAAACTGATCAGGATTATCTCAATGCATTCTGAATGGAGAGAAATCCGTTCAGGATGCATCAGAATGTCTTCCGTTCAGTATGTGAACGTTTTTTGGACGTTGACAAAACTGCAGCATGCTGCGGATTTGTCTCCGTCCAAAAATCCTGAAGACATGCCGCAAGGACGGATCCGGAATTAATGCCCATTGAAAAGCATAAATCCGGATCCGACTTTAAGCTAAACGTCATTTCGGCGCATCGCCGGATCCGACGTTTAGCTTTAAAGAATGGTAACCATGGTAACCATGGCAGCCAGGATGCTACTAAAGTCCCGGCTGCCATGGAAAAG
>CM065594.1:288477885-288503238 GCA_033119425.1 Bufotes viridis
CCCGGATTCACAAGCTGTGAAAGAAATATTGTAGAAGTCATCAGACGGTTGGAGAAGTCGTGGTGGAAGGTTTTATATGACCCAAAAGACGACTCAAAATGACCGGACAGCAGGGAGTTATCTGACCCCAGTATCTGCAGGTCTCCTGTATAAATCCAATCTGATTGCTTCATTATTCCAACCAGTTTGCAATGCAGGGAGAGTAGCCCCTATATTCCATCCCTAACATTACATTGTGTGTATATAACATTACATTGTGTATATAACATTACATTGTGTATATATAACATTACATTGTGTGTATATAACATTACATTGTGTGTATATAACATTACATTGTGTGTATATATAACATTACATTGTGTGTATATATAACATTACATTGTGTGTATATATAACATTACATTGTGTGTATATATAACATTACACTGTGTGTATATATAACATTACATTGTGTGTATATAACATTACATTGTGTATATATAACATTACATTGTGTATATATAACATTACATTGTGTATATATAACATTACATTGTGTATATATAACATTACATCGTCTGTATATAACATTACACTGTGTGTATATAACATTACATTGTGTGTATATAACATTACATTCCCTTACGTCCTACCAGCAGCACAGATGGGGTTAACCACCCCCCATGGACTGGCAGGACCGGCGGAATGTTTAATGAGCCCAAGACTAACTCAATTTAACAATTAAGTATCTCCTTAAAAGGAGGAAGTCAACCCCCAGCTCACTGTGTTTTTTTCTGTCCTCCCGGACAGGTGGACTAGGCGGTTTGTTCCCCCCTTTCTTATGGAAAGTGCGGGGAGCCTTCTTTTCGTTTGGGTAACGGCGTTGCCCTTTTTTCCTAGGTACCTTGTCAGTTTGGCCGGCAGCTTATCTGCTGCCGGCCCCGCGCAGTTGCGCCTGGCTGGGGTATTTTGGCGGCGTCCTCGGTCCAGGATTCTCGGTCCCTGTGCGCCGCCATCTTCCGGTGGTGATGCGGGGACTCTCCTTTTGCGTCACCTCCGGGTAATCCGGCCGTGATTTTTTCACGGGCACGATTCTTTTCCGTATTTTTATGCTTCTTCCTGTGTGCTAGCTCCCAAAGTCCTAAAATTGGTGTTGTTCCACCTGTGGTTTTTTTCCTCAGCTGCCTCCGGTCTTTTTTCTACCTTTTCTGCGTAGATAGGTGGTTTACAAATGTTCTATTTGTGGTCATGGCTACAGCCAACGACGCTTGATGAACCCTAGGGAGATAAACATCAAGAACAACCTAACCCGGCTAGCCGTATGCTAGCTAAACCTAACTTAATGGCTTGAATTGTGCCCTTAGCCATAGCCGTGGGTAGGCCTAAAGGGGGCATACCCTGTGGAAATGAAAAGAGAAGGGAGGGAGGGTGGGGCACCTGAAGAACACACGCCCAGGAGTGAGGCAGTGGCATGTTTAAGAAGAGCCTCAGCCCCTCCCACAAATGCAGGCATGACCAGTCAGCCTTACTACTTGTGGTCATGGCTACAGCCAACGACGCTTGATGAACCCTAGGGAGATAAACATCAAGAACAACCTAACCCGGCTAGCCGTGTGCTAGCTAAACCTAACTTAATGGCTTGAATTGTGCCCTTAGCCATAGCCGTGGGTAGGCCTAAAGGGGGCAAAAAGCCAAGCCAAGTAGGTTATAAAGAAACACAATGAAAGTGTAAACAATCCGTGACCAACGGCAAGGCATCGGCAATCTAGACCGCACATTCAGGAAGTATGCGGCAAAACCCTAAGGAGACGTACATCCCAGCTTGCAAATGACGAAACCAGAGACACGATGCTTGATGTTGCAGATATTCCCAGTCCTTCATTCCACTTCGGGGCACTAAGCTGTGGAATGGAGCATGAAATAGTAACTGAACCTGGTGAACTGTGGTTCTAGTACAGACAATTGCCATGGCCTCCGGAGTTTGTGGAACCGAAAGAGAAACCTGCCTGCCTAGACTATGCAAGAAGTAAGGGGCCAAAGAAACCATGAACGTAGGAAGGGAATCCTTGAATAGTTCCCCAGACATCATCTATCTGCTTGCCATGGCCCCTGCATTCTACTGTGAACCCCTGAGAATGGTTTAATCCTAAACGGGAAAACCGACCTGGTATCGGAGTCTACCATTAACCTACGTGGCCTGAATATCGTGGCAGGCGAATATTGTTGAAAAATGAGACCTGACCAACATGGCAGGTGACCCTAAAGATTTGAGCTCCGGTAATTGAAGTGTGATCCTGGAGCATGGCGGACAATGGACATTAATAAGGTGTAACACTTAAAGAACGTAAGGAGCAGGAAACTTAGTTGAGTAACAAGTGAACCTGACTGAACCCCGCAGGTGACAAACTTTAGTTTAAAACGTGGGCCGTATGCAGGTGATCAGGGAAGCAGATATGAATGTGGGACATTTGGGCCCAATCAGCCTGGCACCATGGATGGTCAACCAACCGGGCAGGACTGAAAACAGGTAATCGGACCCCCGAAGCCATGGGGCCGAAGCAGTCGTCGGACCCCCCAAGCCATGGGGCCGTAGCAGTCGTCGGACCCCCGAAGCCATAGGGCCGAAGCAGCCGTCGGACCCCCGAAGCCATAGGGTCGAAGCAGTCGTCGGACCCCGAAGCCATAGGGCCGTAGCAGCCGTTGGACCCCGAGCCATAGGGCCGTAGCAGCCGTCGGACCTCCGAAGCCATAGGGCCGAAGCAGTCGCCGGACCCCCAAGCCATGGGGCCGGAGCAGTCGCCGGACCCCCAAGCCATGGGGCCGTGAGCAGTCGCCGGACCCCGAGGCCATAGGGCCGAAGCAGCCGTCGGACCCCGAAGCCATAGGGTCGAAGCAGTCGTTGGACCCCGAAGCCATAGGGCCGAGCAGTCGTCGGACCCCCGAAGCCATAGGGCCATAGCAATCGTCGGACCCCCGAAGCCATAGGGCCGAAACAGTCGTCGGACCCCCGAAGCCATAGGGCCGTAGCAGCCGTTGGACCCCCGAAGCCATGGGGCCGAAGCAGTCGTCAGACCCCCGAAGCCATAGGGCCGTAGCAATCGTCGGACCCCCGAAGCCATAGGGCCGTAGCAGTCGTCAGACCCCCGAAGCCATGGGGCCGAAGCAGTCGTCAGACCCCCGAAGCCATGGGGCCGAAGCAGTCGTCAGACCCCTGAAGCCATGGGGCCGAAGCAGTCGTCAGACCCCTGAAGCCATGGGGCCGAAGCAGTCGTCGGACCCCCGAAGCCACAGGGCCGAAGCAGTCGTCGGACCCCCGAAGCCACAGGGCCGAAGCAGTCGGTGGACCCCCGAAGCCATAGGGCCGAAGCAGTCGGTGGACCCCCGAAGCCATAGGGAAGGTACAGTACCTTCCCAACAAACAAAAGAACCACTTGTAAAACATGGTAGGCCCACTGGCCTCCGCTGAAAAGCTGTATAGTTGAACTAGGTAGGAGACCAATCTGAGTGAAAGCCAACCAGGAGTAAAGGAGACCAATCTGAGTGAACATGAATCAGGATTTAAAAGGATTTTTTTTTTTTTTTTACACCACCGAGGAAAAACGTAAGCCTGAAAAGAAAGCAGCCGTGTTTACCGGGAGAGTACTAAGCAGTGGGTGCGGAGTGCCCCGTTGAGACTACTGAGTGTAGCAAGTAACAGGAGAATGCAGCTTTGAGTGGGAGCAGAATGTAACACATGGTGTAACAGCAGATGGGTGAATGCCGCTCAGGATGTGAGTAACAATGTATGAGCGCTGCTCTGAGTATGGCTAGAGCATGAAAAACATGGTATAAAGCAGACGTAAGAATGCAAACTGAACGTGAGCGGAGTATTAACGTGATGCATCTGCGGACACATGAACACAGCTCCAGCAGCGAACGGAGCAGAGGACAGGATGCAAACACAGACATGCGGACGCAGCCCTGGATGTGAATGAAATATTAACTCTAAGTGACAGCCGACATGGAAAGCAGCTCTGGCGAGTGGGGTATAAAACCTGTTGTAGCAGTAGAAGTGTTAACACAACTCTGGGTATAGGCAGAGCAAACAATTGGTATAACGGCAGCTCTGGTTGTGAATGGAGCATGACACATGTTGTGAAAAGTGACATGAACGCAGCTCTTGAAATGGGCCTGGAAAGAACCTGTAGTAACAATGGACGTATGAACGCAGCTCTGGGTGCAAGTAGAGCAAACATGATATGCCAATAGACGTATGGACGCAGCTCTGGTCGTGAATTTGACTGCGTAAGTGTGAAGGCTCCTCTGTGAGTGAGCCGAGAACGAAAATAGGTATAACAGCAGCTCTAAATGTGAGTGGAGCATGAACATGATGTGACAGCGAACGTGAATGCACCTCTGAAAACAAGCCTCGTATGAACCTGTTGTAACAGCAGACATGTGAACGCAGCTCTGACTGTGAGCAGAGCAACATGGTATACTAGCCGACGCATAAACGCAGCTCTAACCACACACAACAACATGATGCAACAGCCAAGTGTGAACAGCCAACGGGTGAATGCAACTCGAATGTGATTGAAGTATGAAGCATGATGAAAATAGCAGACATGTGGACACAGCTCCGGTGAGCAGAGAGTAAAACATGTGTAAAGCAAAATGTAAAGGCCGTCTGGAACGAGCAGTGCGAAAGTGACGGCCAAAAAAGACGTGCGAATAAATCTGAGGGTGTGAGGCGTATAAAGCAAGGTGCAAGCAGGTATAAGACAGAAGTAGAGCCGAACGTGGAAATGCCGCTCAGAATAAGAGCAGAGCATAAAGTGCATCAGGGTTTTAGTACATAAAGCAGGGAAAATACCTGAAGTCTAAAGATGGTGGTGGCTGGGAGAGGGGGAGTCACATGGCAAGGAACAGCTACAGCAATAGGTCAAACAACAGCTGAGTCTGATGTACAATCATGATGTCACATGCAGCCCGGGTGACTGTTCCCTAACTGCGTATTAAGCTGGAGTAATTTTCCATGCGACAAACAAGCAACGTAAATTTGCAAGATATATTGGAACTAATTCTTATTATCAAACAAACGAGGTTGAAAAAGAAATAGAAATTTTTAGCCCCAACAAACAAACCTGAGGCAGAAGATTCTGAGGCGAAGCCTCCCGTTCGCTAGAAAAGTCGGGTTCCGACCGGCCAGGAGGGATGGCCACGGCCCAACTTACTTACGTATTACCCCGCGTGCATCGCTACGATAGCAGAGAGTGAAGAGGACAGAAAAAAAAAAAACTCCGTTCTGGCTCCATGCTGCAAAGAAAGAGATCCTGCCACCAGAGAAGCTAGTTCACTAATGACACCCAGCAGCACCTGTGCACCTGAAGAACACACGCCCAGGAGTGAGGCAGTGGCTTGTTTAAGAAGAGCCTCCGCCCCTCCCACAAATGCAGGCATGACCAGTCAGCCTTACTACTTGTCCCTTTTTTTCCGCAGTGATGTGTTCTCTGCGGGATTCGGAAGGCAGGAAAGTGGATTCCAAGAGGAAGCATCTATCCTGCTACCTTTGCAGCAGTCGATGGTTATTGTAAGCTGATCATACCTGCACTTGTGAGGTCGCAGAAGCTAAACAGCTTAAGGCTGGGCTAATACCAGCTTGGGAGACCGGTGGAGAGACCTCCTCGGATGAGGAGAAGCTGACGTTGTGTTTTTCTCCCCCGGAAAGACACAAAAGTTGTTCAGTCCATCAGGTCGTGGGACCATGATGTTGACCGCGGGGAGCCTCCCGTTCCCGCTACTCAGGCACCTCGTGTCTTCAAAGCGGATGAGACCCTCCTCTCTGTCATGATATAGAGTGGAAAAAACCTGGAAAAGGTCCGGTTTTAACAAAGAAGTTAAATCCATGTTCCCGATGGCTTAACCCTTGGTGGATTCGTGGGGATCCATTCCCAAGGTGGACATGGCTATTGCCAAGTTGTCCAAGCGCACTCTGGTTCCTGCAGACGATGGGTCTAGCTGCAGGACCCCATTGCAGAGTGCACACTAAGATGGGGTGTTACGGCAGCTGTGGCTTCCGCTTCCACACTCCACAGCCATAGCGGCTTTTGAAGTCTCTACGTTCCTCCGGTCTCGCCTGGATCAAGTTCAAGTTGATGTAAACCAGAGGTTTTTTTCCAGGACGACATACTGGCTGCTTTCAAGACCATCATGTGCGATACCGCACAGCTCCAGTTGAAGCTAGCGAGGGAGCTTACCTGCTAGCAAAGCAAGTCCTGGGAACGAGGCCAAACACAGATCCTTGCTCTTGAAGCTAAACAGCAGGTCTGCGGCTCATGGGAGACCAAGTGCGCCTTTGGCACCCTGTAACAATACTATCAAATAACGTCAGGGGCCTATATATAGCATGGCCCTGGGATCGGCGGCCCATATTCCATTTTGGCTTAAGCCTTGGGTCGCTGACAATTCCTCAAAATACAGCTTATATGCCTTCCATTCGAGCCCAACCGTTTGTTCGGTTCAGAGCTAGATAAGATCATGGAGGGCCTTTTCAGACTAGAAGGTGAAGAGCCTTCCCTAGCAGTCCTTTCGAGGGCAGGGCAGACAAGACCGCGGTGGCAGGTCTGGCCAGCAAACAAGCTTTTGTAGTGACTGGAGAGCACAGCGAAAGGGTTTGAGGAGCCAAAGATAGAAAATCCACCTCCTGACTACGGGCCTCTTTGAGGCTCTTGGTTAATTCCCGTTACTCCTGACATCCTGCCAATAAGCTTCCCCATTCCTAAGTTTCATGTACCCGTCGGGAGTCGTCTCTCCCACTTCTGAGAACAATGGATCCTAGAGATCTCGGATCCCTGGGTCCTGAATATCATTTCCAACGGTTATTTAGTCAACCTCTGGACAGGTTTGTCAAGATCAACCTTCTACAAGCTGCCAAGGAGGTGATCCAAGAGGCCTACATTCAGGACTACATTTGCAAAGGGGCTCTGGAGGAGGTTCCGGCAGGAGAACGGGGTCTAGGGATCTATTCACCAGTTTTTCTGGTTCCCTAGGCTTCAGGAGATCTCCGGATGATTATCGATCTGAGATATTTCAATCGATTTATAAGGAAGGTGAAGTTTTGTGTAGAAACCATCAGGTCAGTAGTGCACGTCGTCAATCCTGGAGACGTGATGGCAACCCTGGACCTCAAGAATGCATACCTGCACATCCCGATCCATCCTGGTTCCAGGAAGTGTATCAGGATCACGGTCCAGGTGTCCGGTGTCGTCAGGCATCTTCTGTTTGTTGCCCTTCCCTTTGGCATTTCTTCTGCCCCTCACACTTTTACCAAGGTGGTGGTTTTGTGGTGGCGGCTTTGAGGCTTCAAGGACTGACCATCATTCCTTATCTGGACGACTGGCTTAAAAGCCTCTGTTCTACCGGTGCTAACCCAACTTCTTCAGGTAATAATCTCCTTTCTGTTCCACCTACGTTGGATCATCAGCTGGTAGAAGTCGAACGTGAGCCCGTCGACTTCAGTAAGATATCTAGGCTTCATAATCGACTCCACTGGGATGTCGCTCCAGTTGACTTCAGAAAGAAGATTCCGGGTTCAGAACACGGCAAGTTCCTTTCCCCGGCGAGTCCCAATCCGGACTCTCATGAAGATGTTGGGTCTCATGTCAGCGTCTGCGGAAGCAGTCCCTTGGGCTTTATGGCACCTCCGCCCTCTACAGTCGGAGGTCCTCTCCTAATGGAGTGGCAGCCCTGTTGGGCTAAACTCCCTGTGCTCCCTGACTTGGCAATCTCGGTATTCCCTCAGATGGTGGTGCCATCTTTTAGACGGGAAGTCTATGACCCAGCCAATCTGGGTCATATTGACTACGGCTGCGTCCTAAGTAGGCTGGGACGCTCACCTAGACGACTCTCCAGTTCATGGGACCTGGTTTCCTCAGGAGTGGCTTCTTCATCCAATCTCTGCGAGATTCAAGCTATCCGGCTAGCCCTCCTTCACTTAGCCCCTCAGATCCGGGGCAGAGCGGTGAAAGTCCAGTCAGACAGTGTGACTGCGGTACTTTACATCAACCAGCAGGGAGGCACGAGATCACTTCCTGTCAGAGATCGGGGTGATTCTGGATTAGGCAGAGTTGTACCTTCTCACTTATCTGCGATCCACATCCAAGGCTCCCTCAATATGATAGCCGCGGTCTTCCGTCGGTGGAGTGGTCTTTACATCCGGAGAATCAAGCAGATAGTTCTTAAGTGGGTATGCCAGAGGTGGATCTCATGGCAACAAGGTTCAATGCCAAGGTGGACGCTCTGTCAATATCCTGGAGGTTCAGGCTGGCTTACATCTTCCCTCCCTTTTCCATGATACCGAGGGTATTGATGAAAATCCGTCAGGATCAGGCCTCGGTGATAGCCATCATACTGTTTTGGCCGAAGAGATCCTGGTTTACCTAGCTCACCCAGTTGAGTCGAGGACAATATTGGAGGCTCCCCCCACAGCAGACCCTGGTGTCGTGGGACACTCACCTCTGCTCAGATCTGCACAGATTCAACCTGACAGCCTGGAGGTTGATCAGTCCCTTCCCAGTATAGAAGGGCTTTCAGAGTCGATCCTGAGAACGCTGTCTCATTCTAGAGCGGACTCTACCAAGAGAGCCTACTCTTGTATTATGAGGATATTCTCATCCTGTTGTTCCTCAACTGAGGTGGCGTCTGCAGATCCGCCCCTCTCCGCTATCCTTCAGTTCCTGCAAGACGGCCTTGATAGAGACCTTGTCCTTCTACTCTGAAGGTTCAAGTTTCAGCCATCTCAGCTTGCCTTAACAGGTTTTTGTCTCAGGACCGCTGATCAAACGGTTCCCTAAAGGAGCTAAAAGATTAAAGCCTACAGTACTGAGACCCCTTTTTTTCAATGGGTTTTTCAGTAGTTCTCAGGGGGTTAGCATCTCCCCCCTTTGAACCGTTAGAGGAGGTGGACATCAAGTTCGTCACTTGGAAGTTTGTGTTTCTCCTTGCAGTGACTTTGGCCAGAGGGTCTCTGAGCTTCAAGCTCTCTCAGCACATGAGCCCTATACCATTTTCTTACATGACCGGGATGATCTTAGATTCCTCCCGTATTGTAGGGCTAAAGTTCCTTCCTTCCAGAACATCAACCAGGTGATATTCCTCCCGGTTCTGTCGACATCTACCACCTCCTTCTAGGAACCTGCTAGACATCCTCTGGACGTCTCGAGATGTCTCCGGATCCATGTGGATAGATCAAGGAGTTCAGGAAAGATGAGAATCTGCTAATCCTGTTGCCGGTAAGTTTAAAGGCTGTAAGGCATCCAAACCTTCCATCAGTCGGTGGATTGAGGAGGCTATTAAGGAATCCTTTGTTTCCACAATCTGGACCCTCCGGGATTCGTGAAGGCCCACTCTACTAGAGTTGTGGCTACATCTTTTACCGAGAGGAGTCTTCTGCCTCTCAACATGATTTGCAAAGCTGCCTCCTGGAGCTCTGAATCGACATTCATCTCCCATTATAGACTAGATGCCAGTCTTGCTGAGTTTCGGCCTTTGGGTAGACTTTTCTTAGTTCTGCCAGGCAGGAAGGCCCTCCCTAGGGGTTTTTTCTTGCTATCTCCCCATCTGTGCTGCTGGTAGGACGTAAGGGAATCGTTAATTTCTAACGATAATTTGTTTTCCCTTAGTCCTAACAGCAGCACACAAATTTCCCACCCTAGTAAGTCTGGTTTTTTTCTTGCTATAAACACAGTGGGCTGGGGGTTGACTTCCTCCTTTTAAGGAGATACTTAATTGTTAAATTGAGTTAGTCTTGGGCTCATTAAACATTCCGCCGGTCCTGCCAGTCCACGGGGGGTGGTTAACCCCATCTGTGCTGCTGTTAGGACTAAGGGAAAACAAATTATCGTTAGAAATTAACGATTGTGTGTATGTAACATTACATTGTGTATATATAACATTACATTGTGTGTATATAACATTACATTGTGTATATATAACATTACATTGTGTGTATATATAACATTACACTGTGTATATAACATTACATTGTGTATATAACATTACATTGTGTATATATAACATTACATTGTTTGTATATAACATTACATTGTGTGTATATAACATTACATTGTGTGTATATAACATTACATTGTGTATATATATAACATTACATTGTGTATATATATAACATTACATTGTGTGTATATATAACATTACATTGTGTATATATAACATTACATTGTTTGTATATAACATTACATTGTTTGTATATAACATTACATTGTGTGTATATAACATTACATTGTGTGTATATATAACATTACATTGTGTATATAACATTACATTGTGTATATAACATTACATTGTGTGTATATAACATTACATTGTGTATATAACATTACATTGTGTGTATATATAACATTACATTGTGTGTATATAACATTACATTGTGTATATAACATTACATAGTGTATATAACATTACATTGTGTGTATATAACATTACATTGTGTGTATATAACATTACACTGTGTATATATAACATTACATTGTTGGTGCACCTGTTCCCCTTGCTGGCCGCCCCTAGTCTGTGAAGCCGGTAAGCCAAAGTTCTTTCGGTCCGTGGCTTATTTACCTCCTAGGAATGGACATAATCATCTGCTGTGCTGCAGCCAATGACTGGATTAAGGGGTAACATGTCCACAAGAGACACATCATCACTAAAGCCAGTAATTGGCTGCAGTAAAGCAGGTGACCATGCCTGTGCCGGCGAGGAAGCAAACAACATTTACTGAAAGATGGACACACAGGAGCCGGCACACATAACCGGAGCTGAGGGTAGCAGGTATGTATGACTCTTTCCATAGTAGAGGCTGTGGACACATGTGAAAAGTTACTTATTCCTGAACAAACCCTTTAATGCTGTCTTCCTGTTCTGTCTACCAGTTTTGGGATGACTGTAGGCATGAAGATACTGTACCTCGTATAAGGGACAGGGGAGAACACAGGAGAGGTGAGGACTGATTATCTATCACCCCTAGAACACCCTGCTTATCACTGTATATAGTATAAGGACAGGAGAGAACACAGGAGAGGTGAGGACTGATTATCTATTACCAGTAGAACACCTTGCTTATCACTGTATATAGTATAAGGGCAGGGGAGAACACAGGAGAGGTGAGAACTGATTATCTATCACCACTAGAACACCTTGCTTATTACTGATTATAGTATAAGGACAGGAGAGATTACAGGAGAGGTGAGAACTGATAATCACCACTAGATCACCCTGCATATCACTGATTATAGTATAAGGACAGGGGAGAACACAGGAGAGGTGAGAACTGATTATCTATCATCACTAAAACACCCTGATTATTACTGTCTATAGTATAAGGACAGGAGAGGTGAGAACTGATTATCTATCACCACTAGAACATCTTGCTTATCACTGTCTATAGTATAAGGAGAGGGGAGAACACAGGAGGAGTGAGAACTGATTATCTATCACCACTAGATCACCCTGCTTATCACTGTCTATAGTATAAGGGACAGGGGAGAACACAGGAGAGGTGAGAACTGATTATCTATCACCACTAGAACACCCTGCTTATCACTGTCTATAGTATAAGGACAGGAGAGAACACAGGAGAGGTGAGAACTGATTATCTATCACCACTAGATCACCCTGCTTATCACTGTCTATAGTATAAGGACAGTGGAGAACACAGGAGAGGGGAGAACTGATTATCTATCACCACTAGAACACCCTGCTTATCACTGTTTATAGTATAAGGACAGGAGAGGTGAGAGCTGATTATCTATCGCCACTAGAACACCATGCTTATCACTGTCTGTGGTATAAGGGACAGTAGAGATCACAGGAGAGGTGAGGACTGATTATCTATCACCACTAGAACATCCTGCCTATCACTGTCTATAGTATAAGGACAGGAGAGGACACAGGAGAGGTGAGAACTGATTATATATCACCACTAGATCACCCTGCTTATCACTGTCTATAGTATAAGGACAGGAGAGGTGAGAACTGATTATCTATCACCACTAGAACACCCTGCTTATCAATGTTTATAGTATAAGGACACAGTGGTTTAACCAGAGTTTTAAGGGCCCCAGGGCAAACTTTGGATAGGGACCCTCCCCATAATAAGTTTGAATGGGTTGTAGTACACTGCCACTGATCACTACACAAAATCACAGCATCTAAACCCCTATAGCTATAAAGCCCCTGTAAGGCCCCCTACGGTGTCCTAGTAGTTAAAATGTCCCCTTATAGTGGACCCAACAATAATAATGCCCTGGTTGTGTTACCAGTATTAAAAATACCTCTGACAGTGTCTCCAATAATAGTAATGCCCCCCATATTTCCCCCAGTCCACAATCCCATCCTCTTTATCCTCAATAATAATTTAGCACTTTTTCATGAGCCAGGGAGAACTGTGGCCAACTACTACTACCCCTGGCCAGTACTGGTAACGCTGCTACCACCCACATTCTAGCTCTGGGAGGACGAGGCATGGGTCTTCCGTTTTGTACTTTTCCGTTTTCCAAACATTTTATTATGAGGTCTATAAATGAAAAGTCAGGGGTTTGGTACACACAGATTAAGTGTGTTTTCTGTAACTTAAAGACAGAGGCACAATTATAGAGTAACTAAACTTTTTTCACTCAGATGGACTGTGTAAGTGCATAGTTACAACTTTTCTTTTTTTGACAGCTTTTCTTTTTCAAAACCTCAAGTTGCTACATGGGCTTATTGCCAGCACAGCACCCCAAATAGCATTCTGCTGCAAATGCTGAGCAATTGCATATTATTGGAAGGGCCCTATATTCATGTATACCATGTGACCGTAGCGCCGACGAGCGCTCACGGTAGAGGGGATCTTGACAAAAACTGAATGAGAGGATTTAGTGATAACCCAAAAAATAGTCCCTGTACAGTATCACCCTTATTGACATAACACATAACGATTACTGTTTATGCTAAAAGAAAATACAAGTGTGATCCAATAAAACTATCGGGGTAACACTGTTACTCTACTATGTTATGGTGTACAGATCGCGTCTATCATTTGACAGGATATTGGAGTGAGGTGTTGGCTCAAAGTGCACATGAAATTCTGGTGGGGGGTTGACCCACCAGTATTTTAGGGTGAATCTATAGCTATGTAGATTACCCAAAACGTCCCAGGTCTAGTGTGCTCTGTGTGGTCTGGCTGCAGGCTACCTATTAGATTCTTCCAAAATAGCAGAGGAGTACTCAATTTTGTGAATACTCCCTTCAATGAGCAGTCATACATAGGTGTGGAGAGTGTGCACTCCTGAGGTCTCCCCTTACTCCTTTTTTACACCCCTAAGCGGGGGAAGGAGAGAGGGGGAGTAAGTACGATCAGATCACACATACACACTCCTATCAGAACCTAGGTGTAGAGAGAGATCTCCTCCATTGCTGGGATCTCCTCTTGCTCTTTTCCTACACCACTAAGCAGATGAATTTTTGCAAAATTCTTACTGAATCTTATTAGTAATCATTTCAGGGACTTATTGTTTAAATATGTGCTTTCCCAGTTGATTGCATCTGAGCATGTAGAAAATTGCTGGTGAGTTGACGTTATATGTGCTGATGAAAATAATCCCATACTGCTTTTCCAATGGTTCTCTGGCCCTGGGGGGCTTCAATATTGGCTGGCAAAACAAAAGGCAGGCGCAGGATTACAATAAACTGTGGCAGGTCCTTGAGCTTCCCCTTAGTGCAGGGATGCCCAACCTGCGGCCCTCCAGATGTTGCAAAACTACAACTCCCAGCATGCATGGACAGCCTACAGCTATCAGTCTACAGCAGGGCATTGTGGGAGTTGTAGTTTTACAACAGCTGGAGGGCCGCTTGTTCGACATCCGTGCCTTAGTACAACCCAAACTCCCCTGATGAAGCCAGTGCCCTGGTGAAACATATAGGGAGGGTTTACTTATGTGCATCTTTTTTAGGCAGTGAACCGCTATTCTACCTCTGGCCCGGGATAGTGCTTGGTAACAAACAGACCTACAGAAAACTGCAGGTGAGTTAGAATTATATCTGCTCATGTAAATAATCCTATATAGCTTTTCCAATAATCATCTGCCAATATTATACTATACTCTATGCAAGTAAGAAGGGTGACTTGTATCTAGATGTGCTAGAACGAAATCCGTGATACAGCCTTGGTACTGCCACCCTAGACTACAAAACCCTTAAAGATAATAATGCATTTATCTCCTGATGTTCATGTCCAAGCTGACAATCCGAGCACAACTATGATTGACCCAGTGGCGTACCGCCAATAGCGGCAAACCACGCAACTGCTCCGCCCCTACAATGTCTGCTATATGGCTCTTCTTCCATCCCAAGTCCCTATCCCCTCTTCATTTACATACATTTTGTTGTGTTCACTGCAGCACTAGAAACAGTGCACGGACCGGGGGCCATGTCTTCAGCCAGGTCACCATGTCACTCACTCTCCTTTGCCTGCTCGGTACTGCACTGGCCAATCAGCCTTTAGCAGTGCTAGGCTCCTGCTGCTGATTGGTCAGTGTAACGCAGGGGCGGGACATGCTCACTGCCTGGCTCAGTCAGCCGTTGGACTCCAGCCCCCACAGACACGGTGAGCAACTACTGGGCTGCAAGTTCATGACCTGGTGGTGAGGGAGGAGGGGGACAGCAGCAGGGACTAGACTTTATTTGAGTGGGGGGAGGCACACTGTTCTCCGTGTAAGTGTCAGCAGCAGCAAGCGGAGTTCACAGAGTTCATGTTGCTGCTGATGCATATCATAGAGAGAACAGTGTGCCCAAGGATCCCCCCTCCCCCATATTGCTGATTTCTACTTATATAGAGGACAGTGTGTGCCCTAGGCAGCCCCCCCTCTCCACAAGCAACAGAAGCAAGCAGAGGTCACGGGGGTATCCCTGTCCTCAATATGAGCATCACAAGTATATATATATATGTGTTTGTGTCTATCTGTATGCATGTAAGTGTGTATATGGGTCTATATTTATCTGTGCATGTGTGTGTTTATGTATCTGTATAAATGTATGTGTAGATATATATCTATATATGCATTTATGTCTATATATATATATATATATATATATATATATATATATATACACTGTATTTTCTGGTGTATAAAACTACTTTTTAACACATGAAAATCTTCTCAAAAGTCGGGGGTCGTCTTATACTCCGTTATGCTCCGTGCTGAAACTTAAGAGGACTTTTCACTGGTCCAACGATTGTTAGATAATGATATGTATGTGTAGAGCGGCACCCAGGGATCTCCCTGCACTTACTATTATCCCTGGGCGCCGCTCTACACATACGGTATATATCATTATCTAACAAGCCGGAGTGGAGGAGCTGTCCTTCTCCAGCTTCATGGACAGGCGCCCTCTAGCTAAGCCACCGTGCGCTGCATCCCGGCCAGTCGCTCCTGAAGCAGCCCCCTCTCCCTGCTCTCGGTGGTTTTCTCATGCCTCGATCGCCTGTTTCATTTTTATTTGGTGTGCGTTGAAGAGGGGGTGTCTTATAATACTAGTATAGCCCAAACCCCATATTTTAAAGGAAAAGGAGGGGGTCGTTTTATATGCCCAGTCGTCTTATATGCTGGAAAATACGGTATATATATGTATGCCTGTGTGTGTAATGTGTGTCTTTACGTGTATAGGTACCTATTGTCTATGCATATATTTGTCTCACTCGCTTTCTTTCTCTCTCTGTCTATATACAGTATATATATATATATATATATATATATATATATATATTTTTTATGAAATATGTTGGGGATCATTTTTATTGTATGTATATGTGTGTGCGTCTGTTCCTCTGTGTCTGTCTGTCCCTGTGTGTGCGTCTGTTCCTCTGTGTCTGTCTGTCCCTGTGTGTGCGCGTCTGTCCCTGTGTATGCGTCTGTCCCTGTGTATGCGTCTGTCCCTGTGTATGCGTCTGTCCCTGTGTATGCGTCTGTCCCTGTGTATGCGTCTCTCCCTGTGTATGCGTCTGTCCCTGTGTATGCGTCTGTTCCTGTGTACGCGTCTGTTCCTGTGTGTGTGAGTCTGTCCCTGTGTGTGAGTCTGTCCCTGTGTGTGCGTCTGTCCCTGTGTGTGCGTCTGTCCCTGTGTGTGCGTCTGTCCCTGTGTGTGCGTCTGTCCCTATGTGTGCGGGTCTGTCCCTGTGTGCGGGTCTGTCCCTGTGTGTGTGTCTGTGTGCGTCTGTCCCTGTGTGTTTGCGTCTGTCCCTGTGTGTGTGCCACACATCACTACCACATTATCTATACTAGTGTCATCAGTGGTTTTACATAGGACTGCAGGTAACACTACCACATGATCTACACTAGTGTTATCTGTGGTTTTACATAGGACTGCAGGTAACACTACCACATTATCAGCACTAGTGTTATCTGTGGTTTTACATAGGACTGCAGGTAACACTACCACATTATCTATACTAGTGTCATCAGTGGTTTTACATAGGACTGCAGGTGACACTACCACATGATTTACACTAGTGTTATCTGTGGTTTTACATAGGACTGCAGGTAACACTACCACATTATCAGCACTAGTGTTATCTGTGGTTTTACATAGGACTGCAGGTAACACTACTACATTTTCGTTAATCAGGGAGCTATCACTGTGTTATTTGTAGTGTTATATAGAACTGTAGATAAAACCTTTATGGAATATCCACAGGAGTCCCATGGATTCAGATACCACAGGGTTTGTTCCTACTGCCTCAAAACTGTCCTGTGCCCTTCATTCTCTGAGTTAGTACAAATACGTATGAACGTATGTATAAATTTAATTATGGGCAAATGGGGGTGTGGCAGGGGAGGAGCCAGGACATGAGGTGGGATGGGCCAAGGGTGGGTCCTGGGCAGGGTTAGGGGGCCCAATTCAGATTCTTGCTTTGGGGCCCAGTGATTTCTATGTACTCCCCTGGGTTGACTATTTGTAGTATTGCATGGTCCCAGCCGAGGACCTCTCAGAAAACTGTTGTGCCACTCTTGTGCAGCCACAAAAGATCTGCGGCAGTTCACAGAGGAGGCCATCTTATCAGTCTATACAGGCAGAAAATAGTGAGAAGATCCAGGCAACATGTAATGTCTATGGTCAGCTGTAATCCTGCCATCTCCATCTTTCTCATTATACAAGGATAACACATATAATACTGGTGGATAAAACAAGACTGAAGACAAGATCTTCACAGCCTTCTACAGATCATAGGGGACATTTCATGAGACCTTATCTCCATCTACCTGATCATCCTGTGAGACATTGTGATGTTCTTCTGAACCATCCTGTGGAAGAAGAGGACTGGGACATCTCTCCGGTGTTCTTATCTCTTCCTTATCTGTAGGAAACACATCCAGTGACTGAATTCATTCCTTACATACAGATAATGAGAGGACGTGTGTATTTAGTCATGTGTATTACCTGGTGGTGTGAGAGGCCAATGATCCTCCATCATGACGTCCTTGTACTGATCTTTGTGTCCTTCTAAATATTCCCACTCCTCCATGGAGAAATAGACGGTGACGTCCTGACACCTTATAGGAACCTGACAACACAATGATACAGTCATCACCCAGATCCCTCCATAGCGTTCCTGTATAATGTCCCAGCATTCCCAGCAGTGTCACCTCTCCAGTCAGCAGCTCAATCATCTTGTTGGTGAGCTCTAGGATCTTCTCTCTATTGATTTCCTCATGTATCAGGGGGTGAGGTGGAGGCTCCATGATTGGGCTCAGGGTTCTTCCCCATCCCTCAGACACAGGGTCCTGACTGTGCTCACTAGAGGTCTTCTTCACTACTGTGTAGTCCTGGTTATGGAGAGACACAGTAATAACTATCACTCCATACATCTCCAGAGTCCCTCACCTCTCCAGTCATGTCCATCTGTTAGTAACATAGATAAGATGATGTAATGTGACATCATCAGAACCTCTCACCTCTCCAGTAAGATGGAAGAGGATCTCTAGGGTGAGATTTATTATACTCTCCGCCATCTTGTCTCCTTCCATTCTTGTCGGGTCAATCCAGAGAAGGATCTTATATAGAAGATCTCCACTGAGAGGATCCTATATTGTAAGAACCTGAAGAAGATGAGAAGATATACACTAAAAATACCATGTACAATACCATTACTGAAGATAATAAGAGAAGAAATCGGAGGAGATAATAAAGTGTAGATGTTGTGTTCTCTGTTTTTGCAAAAAATTGAAAAAAATTGTATACTGTGGGCTTTCAGTGGTTAAACTTAAAGGGAAAAAAAACAAGAAAACCTCATTCACTAGCACACGCAGGACCACTTGCTCATCACTGGAGGCAGCAGGACCTGTGGATGATGCCACCATGCTGGGAGTGCAGGTCCTGCTACATCCTGTGAGGAGACAGTGTCCCTGCACGTGCATGTGGCTGAGATGAGAATGGGGAGCATTAATAAGACGGTATTATTCCTACTGGGGAACACTAAGAGGCGGCATTCTTCCTGGCAAATTACTCATCTTTTTCTGTTATTCAGGTTTCTAATCTGCAGCAGAAGTCTCCACTAGGTTGTTCCAGCAGAGACGAGCCTGCCAGATCCCGCATTACTGGATAATGCCGCCTGCTCCCGCTCACTGTAATGGGGTCCAGCAAAGACCCGGCCTCTACACAACAAATACCGCTGCACGCAGAAGATTCTGTCCAGTCCATTCCAGACATTCTCTGGAGGAACAGCCACAGATGTAAAAGAATGAATATTTATATGTTTTGGGCGTTAGATTTAATCACCTCTTTATTGTGTCTAAGGATATCAGAAAGTCGGTGGAATTCTGACTTTATAGTAACTTTTTATGATCTGCTTTTTTTATTTTTTACCCTGTTCCAGTCCACATCTCTGAGATCTCCTGGATATGTCTTCTATATAACGCCCCCTCCTACAGTCCACGTCTCTGAGATCTCCTGGATATGTCTTCTATATATTGCCCCCGGCTCCAGTCCACGTCTCTGAGATCTCCTGGTTATGTCTTCTATATAACGCCCCCTGCCCCAGTCCATGTCTCTGAGATGTCCTGGTTATGTCTTCTATATAATGCCCCCTGCTCCATTCCACACCTCTGAGATCTCCTGGATATGTCTTCTATATAACGCCCCCTGCTCCAGTCCACGTTTCTGAGATCTCCTGGATATGTCTTCTATATAATATCACCTGCTCCAGTCCATGTCTCTGAGATCTCCTGGATATGTCTCCTATATTACGTCCCCTCCTCCAGTCCACGTCTCTGAGATCTCCTGAATATGTCTTCTATATAACGTGCCCAACTCCAATCTAAGTCTTTGAGATCTCCTGGATATGTCTTCTATATAACACCCCCTGCTCCAGTCCACGTCTTTGAGATCTCCTGGATATGTTTTCTATATAACGCCCCCTGCTCCAGTCCACTTCTCTGAGATCTCCTGGATATGTCTTCTATATAACACCCCCTGCTCCAGTCCAGGTCTTTGAGATCTCCTAGATATGTCTTCCATATAATGCCCCCTGCTCCAGTCCATGTCTCTTAGATCTCCTGAATATGTCTTCTATATAACGCCCCTTCCTCCAGTCCACGTCTCTGAGATCTCCTGGATATGTCTTCTATATAATATCCCCTGCTCCATTCCACGTCTCTGAGATCTCCTGGATATGTCTTCTATATAACGTGCCCAATTCTAATCTAAGTCTCTGAGATCTCCTGGATATGTCTTCTATATAACGCTCCCTGCTCCAGTCCACGTCTCTGATATCTCCTGGATATGTCTGCTATATAACGTCCCCTCCTCCAGTTCACGTCTCTGAGATCTCCTGAATATGTCTTCTATATAACGTGCCCAACTCCAATCTACGTCTCTGAGATCTCCTGGATATGTCTTCTATATAACACCCCCTGCTCCAGTCCACGTCTCTGAGATCTCCTGGATATGTCTTCTATATAACGTGCCCAACTCCAATCTAAGTCTTTGAGATCTCCTGGATATGTCTTCTATATAACGTGCCCAATTCCAATCTAAGCCTCTGAGATCTCCTGGATATGTCTTCTATATAACGCTCCCTGCTCCAGTCCACGTCTCTGACATCTCCTGGATATGTCTGCTATATAACGCCCCCTGTTCCAGTCCACGTCTCTGAAATCTCCTGAATATGTCTTCTATATAACGTGCCCAACTCCAATCTACGTCTCTGAGATATCCTGGATATGTCTTCTATATAACGCCCCCGGCTCCAGTCCACGTCTCTGAGATCTCCTGGTTATGTCTTCTATATAACGCCCCCTGCCCCAGTCCATGTCTCTGAGATGTCCTGGTTATGTTTTCTATATAATGCGCCCTGCTCCATTCCACACCTCTGAGATCTCCTGGATATGTCTTCTATATAACGCCCCCAGCTCCAGTCCACGTCTCTGAGATCTCCTGGATATGTCTTCTATATAATATCCCCTGCTCCAGTCCACGTCTCTGGGATCTCCTGTATATGTCTCCTATATTACATCCCCTCCTCCAGTCCACGTCTCTGAGATCTCCTGGATATGTCTTCTATATAACGTGCCCAATTCCAATCTAAGTCTCTGAGATCTCCTGGATATGTCTTCTATATAACGCTCCCTGCTCCAGTCCACATCTCTGATATCTCCTGGATATGTCTGCTATATAACGTCCCCTCCTCCAGTCCACATCTCTGAGATCTCCTGAATATGTCTTCTATATAACGTGCCCAACTCCAATCTACGTCTCTGAGATCTCCTGGATATGTCTTCTATATAACACCCCCTGCTCCAGTCCACGTCTCTGAGATCTCCTGGATATGTCTGCTATATAAAGTGCCCAATTCCAATCTACGTCTCTGAGATCTCCTGGATATGTCTTCTATATAACGTGCCCAATTCCAATCTACGTCTCTGAGATCTCCTTGATATGTCTTCTATATAACGTTCCCTGCTCCAGTCCACGTCTCACTCTGACATCTCCTGGATATGTCTGCTATATAACGTCCCCTGCTCCAGTCCACGTCTCTGACATCTCCTGGATATGTCTTCTATATAACGCCCCCGGCTCCAGTCCACGTCTCTGAGATCTCCTGGTTATGTCTTCTATATAACGCCACCTGCTCCAGTCCATGTCTCTGAGATGTCCTGGATATGTCTTCTATATAACGCTCCCTGTACCAGGCTTATGTTGCGCCTCAAGAAGGGAAAGGCCGGTCTGCGAAACACGTTATACGTTAAAAGCGAACTGTTATCAATTGTTTCTTATTTTAATATTGTTAAGCTCGTGTCCTGCCCCAGAAGCCTGCGTGCTTACTTCCTCATTTATGTTCTCGGGAATCTGTTGATTAGCAGCAGACAGAGCTACCGATCTTTCTGGCTGTGGAGTCTAACATGTGTGGATCTGTTGAGTGTTCCACTTACCTGGATGGAGTGTGTCCGCCTCTTCCTCTGACAATCCTTCACTACGGAGCGCCCTGTGTTTTCATTTCTTCCAGCATGTGCAAGAGGAGTCAGGCTCCAGGCTGTGCTACAGGAGGAAGTAAAGGACCTCCGTTGATGTCAGAACCATGTGATTACAGTGTGTATGTAGCAGTGCTGTAGACCTGTAATGTTTATGTAGTTGAGCTGTATGTGTGTAATAGCTGTGTAGTTGAGTTTTATTTCTTTTCAACCATTTATGTGTAATATTCCTGTAAAGAGCTGTATGAGTCGTTGTCATTAGTGTTGAGCGCGAATATTCGAAAAGCGAATTTTTTTAGCGAATATCGGCACTTCGCTAATTCGCGAATATTTCGAATATAGCGCTATAAATTCGCTATTTCGAATATTCGTTTTTTTTTTTTTTTTTTTTAGTTATATTTTTTTCTTCCCACTTCCCAAAAGTAGTTCTTACCTGTCATGAGGATTCCTGGCTTCCTGGCTGCTCCAGTCAGTGCCCGTTGTCGTTTCTAGCCGATCTCTCCGTGCTCATGGAGCTGTCCCCTTCCATGGGAAAATCTCATATACTAAAATGTACTGTCGGATTTGAGGAATACGTTGAAATCGCAATGCGATTAATTCAAGTTATATTAATCGCATTGCGATTACAACTTAGCACTGCTATCTTACATAGGCTAGAATTAACGAATATGGAATATATAGCTATGCACTAGCAGTGCTAAGTTGAAATCGCAATGCGAATACTTTAGCTAAATTAATCGCATTGCGATTTCAACTTAGCACTGCTGCTATATTCCATATTCGTTAACTTCGTTAATTCTAGCAAGCTGACCCATTATAAACCCAGCTCTAAGTTGAAATCGCAATGCGATTAATATAACTTGAATTAATCGCATTGCGATTTCAACGTAATTCCTCAAATCCGACAGTACATTTTAGTATATGGAGACGCTCCCATGGTGATGGGGACGCCCATGAGCACAGAAGTTATGGTTGGCTTGGTAGAATTAGCGAGGATGACGAACATGACGAATGTATTCTGCCATATTCCTCAAAACGAAGATAACGAAGTATTCTACATCTCGCTTTAGCAACCTATTCGTCAACCTCGCTAATTCTAGCAATCAAATAGGAAGGTTGACTTACCAGACAGTTGTAGTTAAATTGCTATGATGTATTTTTTTTTAATAAATAGAATACTTATAATAATATTATCATATCAAGTAATATAATTATTGTATTAAAAAAAAATCGCATAGCGAATTTAACACAGTTGTCTCTATAGTCAACCTTCCTATTTGATTGCTAGAATTAGCGAGGTTGACGAATAGGTTGCTAAAACGAAGATGTAGAATACTGCTATCTTCGTTTTGAGGAATATGACGAATACATTCGTCATATTCGTCATCCTCGCTAATTCTAGATATGAAACCAATAGGAAAGTAGCCTTAAGTACAAATCGCAATATGCGATTATTTAAATCGCATTTTAATCGCGATAACTAGAAAAAATGACGAATATTCGATTTCGACGAATACGAAACGAATATTCATTCGAATATTCGCGAATTTCGTCGAAATCGAATATGGCACCTGCCGCTCATCACTAGTTGTCATGTCCATGTAGCAGAGCCGGCAATGTAATCTGCTGGTATCGGGGCTCGGTGTGTGCTCAGGAGACGTTTAGGGGTAACTCTATCCCTTTTATCCATATCAGTTATTAGAAATGATGTAAGTGATATCTTATGTCGGGGGCAGATGTAGGATTTCCACAGTTGGTTGGGGGGTGTAAATTAAAATGTATTATCTTCTGTTATTATTTTTTAGTGTTAGCACATAAATGGCCGCGCTGTGTCTTATCGCTGGGGATTTTCTTTGTAGTTGATTTGAGCTTGTCTGCTGCTCCATTGCAATGGGGGAACATGGGCCCCGTTCTCATGACTGGCAGGGGCTCCCAGCACATGGACCCCACAATCAGTGGACAGGCGATAAGTTCTCTTTAATAGCGCCGCCTTGCGTCAGTCTTGTGTCACTGGCAGAATATCAAAGATGAGATTTTAATGGAGATTAGAAAAAACGCATCCGGCGACGCTGGAAAACCACGGAAATATCAGACAGATTGTGACTGGAGGGCAGGACGGGCTCGGAGAGGTAAAGCGGTGATTAGTAGAGATGAGCGAACTTCTAATTTTAGTTCGGCGTCCAAAGTTCAGGTTCGGGTAATCGCAGCATCCCGTTATGGATTCCGCTACCGCGGACTATACCGGCATTTGGAATCCATAAGGGGCGGCTTCAATGAACCTGAACCTTGGACAATCCTAAGGACCTGGGGTGACGTCACCGTCATGTGATCAGTACAGGGGGCGTGGCTCAGCACTGGATAGGATAAGAGGTGGACTCTTATCCTATCCAATGCTGAGCCACGCCCCCTGCATTGATCACATGATGGTGACGTCACCCCAGGTCCTTAGGATTGTCCAAGGTTCGGGTTCATTGAAGCCGCCCCTTATGGATTCCAAATGCCGGTATTGTCCGCGGTAGCGGAATCCATAACGGGATGCTGCGATTACCCGAACCCGAACTTTAGACGCCGAACTAAAATTAGAAGTTCGCTCATCTCTAGTGATTAGGGCTCATTGAGACGGCCGTATGCTGTCCGAAAAAATACGGATTCGTGTCGGCAACAAACCTGATTGCATTCGTTTTTTTTGCTGATCCATAGACTTCAATAGGGCCATGTCCTGATTTTCACTGACAAGTATAGGACATGTTTCATTTTTTTTGCTGAGCCGTGCAATGGAAGAAAAGGGCCCCATAGAAGTGAATGGGACAGCATCTAATCCGCAAAAAAACGGATCCGCATTTTTGCGGACAGCATACGGCCGTCTTAATGAGCCCTTAGTGTGACGGGGGAATGGAGAGAAGGGCGGAAAGGTTGTCCTCAGTGACGGCGGTAAAGCAGGTTATTTGGGAAGAGCAGCAAGTAGTAACGTAGAGAGGCTGAGAGGACGGCGGCTCCGAGCTTCATCTAACGCTGCCGATGGTTTAGAGATAAGAGGCATAGTCCTCAGCTGAGATGAGGGGTGTCAAACGGGGTAAGGGGGGTGCAGAGAGAGGTAAAGGGATGAAATAATTATATGGGGTTGTGGGACAGAGACGAGTAATAGAACTGAAGAAGTCCTGCTATGAGGAGGTGAGAGCCGACATGAAGCTGCTTCTCTGTCACGGATGAAGATGCAGATTGCTGGAACTTATAAATAAACGACTGACTGGCTTGATCCCAAACTAAGGAGCATATAGGTGAGCCCTATAAAACCCTAAGAGCTCTCCCTAACTGCTACACCCATGCAAAGGCCTCAATGGTAGACGATTGCATGTCCACGTACCTAAGGCTGTGTGACACCTGAAAACCCTATACTGTAATAGTGAGGGGACACGACCACCGGCTCCCTGCACTGAATACGGACGGAGTCAGGGTTACCTAGAATCAAGCCAGCAAGGAAACACAATAAAGGGAAAAGACTTATCTGAGCGAGCAAACAGCAGCAGCAGCCTCCAGCAGTGAACACTTCATCCAGGAAGTAGTATAAACCGCAAAGTGAGGCAGCATGGGAGGGAATATAAAGGAAGACGATTAGTCTAAATAAGTGACACCTGGCAGAAGGAAAGGAGCTGACAAAGTGAAACCAAAACAAAGATCGTCATACAAAAGGTAGGGGAGAACGTCTGTCTGACCTTCTCACAGAACTGGAGGTGACATTCTCTGTAGGTCATGAAGTCTTCTTTGGGTGGATTTCTTCCGGCTTCGTTCTGGACTCTGGAAGCCTTGGCTTTTCTGTTTGGTTTGTGTCGGGGCTGGGGATGGATTTTTCGGGGTTCTGCTCTGAGTGAGACGCAGGGGA
>CM065594.1:288503738-288560623 GCA_033119425.1 Bufotes viridis
CCACAGCTGAAACTACTGATTTATGGTATTGCTATTTTGGCAATTGAATTTCACCCAGAAAATAATCTATCCTTTGACAGACAGCAGACAGTATTATACTTGTCTAGCCAAAGCTGGAACACCAGATTTAGGGGATTGGTATTTGGGCAATTGTATTTAACCCTTAATAAAATATAGAAATTGCTATCCTGAGTTTCTAGGGGTGACAATTAGCACAGCCAAGCCCCTGATGGTAGGATATAGCAAAAAAAAACTAGTATTGATGGATTGATGGACTTGGTGGCAGCTTCTTCTGGTGCACCACAAGTCACAAAATGGCCGCCGATCAACCCAGAAAATAAGTGACAGAAAAACGCTCTGTGCAGCCTAAAAACCAGCGAGCAAGTAACTAGCAGAAGTTCAATGATTCTCAGCTGTAGATCGATCCGTTCATTAGGTGCTGTTGCTGACTTTTCACTGCCTAATCTCGCCCTGACAGAAGCTGCGTCCTCTCCCTACACTAATCAGAGCAGTGTGACGTGCGTCGCTACGTGACTCCAGCTTAAATAGAGGCTGGGTCACATGCTGCACTTGGCCAATCACAGCCATGCCATTCGTAGGCATGGCTGTGATGGGCTCTTAGGGCAAGAAGTAAAACGCTAGCGGATTGGCTGCTGTGCAGCCCTTCAGAAAGCGGGAAGTAATCGACGAACAACGGACCCGAACCCGAACTTTTTTGAAAATGTCCGGGTTCGGGTCCGTGTCCCGGACACCCCAAAATTCGGTACGAACCCGAACTATGCTCGAACTGTTCGCTCAACACTAGTTGTGTCACTTTAGGTAATAGCTTTCATTATGTGGAAGAAATTTATAGAAGCCACTTACTAATGTATTGTGATTATCCATATTCCCTCCTTTTCTGGCTGAATTTGTTTTACCATCACATTATACACTGCTCGTTTCCATGGTTATGATCACTGTGCAGTTTATCAGTGGTGGTCGTTAGAGATGAGAGAAACAAAGTTGATGAAGTGGAAGTCGATCCGAATTTCGAGAAAAATTTGATTCGTACCGAAGTAGAATTTTCTCGCGCTTCGTGGAAACGAATAGTTTTTTTTCCCTTAACCACATCAGCCCCCCTAGCTTAAACACCCTTAATGACCAGGCCACTTTTTACAATTCTGCACTACCCTACTTTCACCGTTTATTGCACCGTCATACAACTTACCACCCAAATTAATTTTACCTCCTTTTCTTCTCACTAATAGAGCTTTCATTTGGTGGTATTTCATTGTTGCTGACATTTTTAGTTTTTTTTATATTAATCCACTTTCTGTTGTAAAAATTTTTAAAAAAAAAATTACATTTCTATATAGATTTTTCTCTAAATTTAAATAGTTGTCATTTACAGAGATATTTCTCACACCCAGCATGGTTATATGTAAAAATACACCCCAAAACACATTGCCCTACTTCTCCTGAGTACGGCGATACCACATGAGTGACACTTTTTTGCAGCCAAGATACGCAAAGGGGCCCAAATTCCAATGAGTACCTTTAGGATTTCACAGGGCATTTTTATGCATTTAGATTCCAGACTTCTTCTCACGCTTTAGAGACCCCTAAAATGCCAGGGCAGTATAAATACCCCACAAGTGACCCCATTTTAGAAAGTAGACACCCCAAGGTATTCCGTGAGGGTATGGTGATTTCATGTAAAATTTTATTTTTTGTCACAAGTTAGTGGAATATGAGACTTTGTAAAAAAAAAAATATATATCAATTTCCGCTAACTTGTGCCAAAAAAAAAAAAAATTCAGTGAACTCGCAATGCCCCTCACGGAATACCTTGGGGTGTCTTCTTTCCAAAATGGGGTCACATGTGCCCTGGCATTTTAGGGGCCATAAAGCGTGAGAATCCATATGCGTAAAAATGCCCTGTGAAATCCTAAAGGTACTCGTTGGAATTTGGGCCCCTTTGCGCATCTTGGCTGCAAACAAGTGTCACTCATGTGGTATCTCCGTACTCAGGAGAAGTAGGGCAATGTGTTTTGGGGTGTATTTTTACATATCTCTGTAAATGACAACTTTTTAAATTTTTTTATACATAGTTGTCAATTTACAGAGATATTTCTCTCACCCAGCATGGGTATATGTAAAAATACACCACAAAACACATTGCCCTACTTCTCTTGAGTACGGCGATACCACATGAGTGACACTTTTTTGCAGCCTAGGTGCGTAAAGGGGCGTAAAGTCCAATGAGTACCTTTAGGTTTTACAGGGCTGCTCACAATTTAGCCCCGCCCAAAATGCCAGAAAAGTACAAACACCCCACAAATGACCCCATTTTGGAAATACCGGAATTTTTTTTTTTTTGGCACAAGTTAGCGTAAATTGATATTTTTTTTTTTGTTGTTTTTTTTTTTTTTACAAAGTCTCATATTCCACTAACTTGTGACAAAAAATAAAATTTTACATGAACTCACCATACCCCTCACGGAATACCTTGGGGTATCTACTTTCTAAAATGGGGTCATGGGGTCACATGTGAGGTGTTTGTACTGCCCTGTCATTTGAGGGTCTCCGCAATCATTACCTGTATGGCCAGCACTCTCCGCATCACACTGAATGGGTCCGCATCTATTCCGCAGAATTGCGGAATAGATGCGGACATTTTTGCGGACGTGTGAATGGAGCCTTACTTTTTTTTTTTGCACATTTTTTGGCAGAGATTTTTTTCATCCACATTGATTGATGTGAATGAAGAAATCTGTGCCGTTCATTTTTTTTTTTTTTCAGCACAGAGGCTGAACAGAAAAAAAAAATCTCATTACCCGTATGCTCAATATAAGGAGAATCTGGAGCAGGGCAACGCCCCCCCCTGCTCCTAGAGGCTAATTTACATATTATAAAAATACGTTTTTTTAGCATAAATATAACTCGGATTTACATAAAAAAACACATTTTCAAGCTGCTCTGACATTAGAACATAGCTAATGTCAGACAGCTTATAATGTGTAAACCTAATGACAGAAACCCTTTAATATCCAACCCCTACTGCCCTCCAAAATGCCAGGGGGGTGTTAGGAAGGAAAAGGTGTAGGAGGAAAGCACACTTTCCCCCCAACCCCTAATGCCCCCCAAAATTCTCAGGACAGTGTGCTTTCTTCCTACTTCTCCCCCATGGGCATTTTGGGGGGCAGATTGAAGCATATCCCACACTGTCCCCCTCCCTACCCCTCCTCTCTCTTGCTGCCTGGCCAAATTCCACCCTCACCTGAGTGTCAGACTGTCAGTAGCACGGCAGCATTCAGGAAGTTCAGGCCAGGGACAGGGTGCTTCTTCTGCAGGCGCAGCTTCTCAGGCACACTGGCGACGGCAACGCGATTCTCCCGCCTCCATTGCACACTGGCCAATCAGCAGCTGCCTCAATACAGTTGCCTTGCACTGATTGGCCAGCGAGCGCTACAGGCTGGCTTGATCCTGATCCGCAGCAGTCAGGATCAGGTCAGATTCGAGATAGCGGGGGGGGGGGGGGAATGGGGGATGCGGAAGAAGAGCCGGCTGCAGATAGAAAAGTGCCGGGCCGGGGCCCGCCGCGTGTCATGGGTGGGCGGGGCCAGAAATGTGGGCGGGGCCAAATAACGTGGGCGGGGCCTTCTCTGCGCTCCGGGCCCCCCAGTGCTGCGGGCCCCATAGCAGTGGCGTGGTCTGCCTCTATGGGCGGTACGCCACTGGCTGTCACCCCCCTCCCCCCTCATTTGAATGGAGCTCTTAGAATCACAGCATTGTTACATCATACCTGTAAGACTATTTGGATGGGTAGGTACCTGTGCTGCCACGCAGCTTTCACTGTCTAGCAGTTGTTATTACATGTTATGTTACTATATTATTTGGTATCATCCTTACACCCCTGCTGTTTCTGGCTAGTTGGTTGCTCCCATCCTCCATTTCCTGCTGTAACTCCATTTTGTATAGTTGTTATGAAGAGACTGCAGAGTGTGGGAGCTGTGTAACTTCATTGGACATTTACCTATGGAAAAGCCTCTATGTTTATAACCTTGCTACCTTGAAGCATAAAGAAGCATTGGAAAACACGCCTGGAGTCTTTATTCATTGAGTAAGCTATCTGTTAAGGTGATCATTCAACCTGCTACCCATATCCTTACAGACTGGGTCTAAAAGAAGCTTGTCGCAGGTACAACCGATGCTGAGACAGAATAGTAAATTTCCAGGAGAATCCATCACATGGCTATCTCAGACTGTAGCTTCAGAACTGTGAGTAAACCATTTGCCTGTGTGAAGAACAAAGGCCCTAAGACAGGAATTCATCTTAATACTGTGCACTGAAAGTCAATGCCTTGTGTTACTGCTACAGTCACCAGAAGCATTACTCTGCATTCGAAGACAGCTACCTGCTGAATGCTCCCCTACAGTGCCAGCCTTTTCTTTCAGGAATGCTGGTCTGTGCTGTGGGCCCATTTTCTCTAGTAATACCAGCTTATACAAGTTTTGCCTTTCTTGGTGAGCCATAAGTACCTTCTGAACTGTGCAAGGACTGTGTATCATTGCTATATCAAGTCCCAAGTATTCATTATTGATCAAGCTGTTTGGGTTGTGAATTTAATACCGGAATCTATTGAAATAACTTTAAGTTGTATAAAAGCAACTAATAAAACAAGCAACAATTCTGAGCAATTGAACACTGCTCTCCCAAAGGTTAAGAAGGCATTTGAGAATTATAAAAGACTTTCTGAAAAGTACTATTCCCCTTTTGTCACATTCCAACATCACGGAAGCTTCATTAGAATTAAAGGACTTTATTTCTACTGAACAGCAGAGACATAGCACATCTTGAAGCAAAGGCACAGATAGAGGGTAGATTAGCACAGCTATATGAAACTACATCCTGTATATCTGCTCCTTTCAGACACTCAGGAAAATCATCTATACCTGCCCGCTCATATCATAAATCTTCTTCTAAGTCATTGCGGTCCTGCTAAGGTCAACACTGAGCTACCATATACACAAAGCTCGCCAAAAGGTTGCAGTAGCCCCGGTTCACGGCGCCTGCTCTGAAAGAGAAGCAGCCTTCAAGGCAGAAGCTAAATGCAAGGAAGCAGAAGCTAAATGCAAGGAAGCAAAACGCATTCAAGCAAGAATACAAGCAGAAACAGAGGCTCAGCTACAAACCCTTTAGAAGGCTAGAGAAAAGGAAGTAGCCTTAGCAGAATTATCTGTCTTGGAACAGGCCCTAATGGAAGAAGAAGGAGCATCTTGTCTTAGCTTGGCTGCTTGTCAAGACCCTATTGAAAGGACCCTACAGTTTGTCTTAACCCAGAACCACGATGATACAGTCCCACCTACAGTTAGAGATTCTTCTCATAATCATCTAGCAAGTCAGTCAGAAGGCAACATGTCGCCAAAGCAAGCTGGTCAACTAGACACATCGACCAACAGAGACACTCCACAACTACCGCATGCCACAAAATCAAGTGTACCAACATATCCAGCTCATGTGCCAGCACAACCCTATGTGAATAGAGATTACAAGGGCACAGCAGAAGACTACGGAGTGGACTCTATACCTCCTGTGATACAACTCTCTTTAACTTCAAATGCACAGAGATCTTCATACGACAGACCCTTACCTGGATTGAACCCATCTGCAATACCTTTCTCTCCACCTACCAGCCAGCATCAGATACCAACCATGATCCAAGATGGTGCACCATCAGTATCACCTGTGGCTATAAAAACCGAAATCATTGACATTGCAGAGTTCAGCAAGTATATGATTCCATGAGAGTTGATTACTACTGGACTGTCTAGATTCGATGACCGCCCAGAGAACTATAAGAGTTGGAGATCTACATTTAAGGCGGTAACCAAGAACTTGGACATTGAACCTCAAGCAGAAGTTGACTTACTAATAAAGTGGTTGGGGCGTCAATCTTCAGAACAAGTAAAGAGACTTAAATCTGTTTACATTTATAACTTTGAAGCAGGCCTTGATGCTGCCTGGGAGCGTCTGGAACAAGACTATGGGAGCCCCGAAGTCATTGAATCTGCCTTATTCCAGAGACTAAAAGACTTTCCTAAGATCTCTGTTAAGGGCAATTATAAGCTTAGACAGTTAGGTGACCTTCTTCATGAACTTGAAATTGCTAAGTCAGATCCTAGTTTGCCAGGTTTTAGCTATTTAGACACAGCTCAGGGTGTAAATCCTATTGTAGTAATGTTGACTAGTCATCTCCAGGGAAAGTGGACTAGCGTAGGATCAAAGTATAAGTATGAACATCATGATTCCTTCCCCCACTTTTCTTATTTTGCAGAGTTCGCGAGGAAGATCGCAAGATCTAAGAATGACCCAAGCTTCATGTATCCAGATACAACCACCCTTCCTTTAACTACTTCAAGGGGTATTGCCACGAACAGTAAATTCAAGGACTTAAGGCATTCTATTGCCGTGAGGAAGATCGCGATCGCATCCAAAGTCTTTGTTACAGACATTAAATTACAAGGTACCAAGGCAAGCAATCTTGATCAACAATGTCCCATTCATAATGCGCCTCATTCTCTCTCCAAATGTCATGCATTTAAGGACAAGCCTATCGAAGAACGCAAGACATTTCTCAAAGAACATAATATCTATTTCAAGTGTTGCGCATCCTCCGATCATTTAGCTAGAGACTGTAAGATCGCCATCAGATGTTCCCTGTGTAACAGTGCCAAGCATGTGGACGCTCTTCATTCAGACCTGTTCAAAAGAAAACCTTCACCCGGTAGCAACCCCAAGACTACATCAGATGATGGCGGGGAGAGAACTGAGCAATATACTGTCAGGAATGGCCGCAGCCAGCGATCCCCCAATCCGCTGACAGTGGCCGCTGACACGCAAAAGGAGGCAGGACCCGATAAGCCAATCGTTCGGATAACGATTGGATCAGCGAATCACGATGATTGCCCGATTTGGCCAACCTGGTTGTACCAACTCGCCAATCGCCTGACCGGATGAGAAGGGGGGAACACCTCCTTCAACCAACAGTAGCTGCCACCACCTACCTGATTCAACGGTACAGATAGGAAAACCCTGAGTACGGAGGGTACTATGCACCTCCTAGTACCTCACGCACACACGAGATATCGGATTGGGTGCAGATTGCAGAGAGGAGTCAGGGACTGGGCTGCCTCGGCTGCCCCACGTGACTACACCTCTCTCAATATCCGGGTGATGATCGCAATCATCCACCCACACTCCAACCAATAACTCGTATGTGCAAACGGATTGATACAATATCTGTAATTATGTGTCAGATATGCCTATACAACCTCCACTTCAATACCCTGTATAATACGGTAGCCTCTCCAGAAAGCTGGGTTCGTTGCGTAGTCTGATTTGCATTCAACCACTGAATAAATCACCCATCAAATGAGGATTAGACTCATTTTATATCACAGTAAAATCTTGATAGAGGACAAAAATAGTGCAAAAGTTACGGAAAAGAATTACAGGAAAAATAAGCAATAACGAAGTAAAGGCAATCTAAATAACAACAATTCAAGTTCAGCACAGGAAAAAATATACCTGAGAACGAGTTTAAGTCTCTGCTTCTGCTCACAGATGCTAGGCAATGATGTCAGAGCTCTGGGGCTGCCCCTTTTCGCAGAGCAAACTGACAGTCTCTTTGTGTTCCGATGTTTCAGGGCAGACTCACCGCCTTGGCCTGGCCCAGAGCTTATATGGGCCCGCTGGCAACCAATCACCTCTTTGGGATCATGGGCAGGGGAGCTGCTTGGAGGCCAGCTCTGTGGGTGGGCTCGGAGTCCCCTCCAGAGTCCAGCCTCCCCAAATCCATGGTTCTGAATGTTCAGATATTCTTCCAGAACCCCTAACTCTGTTGGAGGTCCACTCAGAACTCCTAAAGTGTGGTAGGTGTCTTGTTGAGTTCTTACTCTTTGCATCGATACCAAACATGCTTATCCTGGAGTGAGCCTAAGAGGTTCTGGGCTGGCTCAGCTCCGCCGTCTCCAGGGTAAATCCGTGTCTGGTGCCGTTGGATTCCGCTTGGTCCAGTTGGCCGGTGTAGCGGTTTCCAGAATTCTAGCAGACACGGTAGCTCTGCTATGTCCAAAGGGAACTGGCTATGGCTTTTTCCCTTGGAAACAAGAGTTGTGTTTCTGTGTGTACAAAGCCAGGTCTCCCACAGAATGTAGAGGTTTTATTTCCTGAAGGAATGTGAGCTCACTATCTGGCAGTGCTGGGGGGGGGAGGGAGGTGAATGGAGATGCCTTTAATGAGACCAAGGGACATCTCCCCCAAGACTGTGACAAAGGCCTTGGGATGCCAGTGTCGTTTTGACCAGGGGCGTAACTATAGTGGAAGCAGAGGAAGCGGCTCCTTTGGGGCCCTGACCCAGAAGGGGCCCATCCAAGAGGAGGAGAAGTACTAAAAGATTTTGTCAGGGCCCCTCAACATTATTACACAATGAAATTATATACAGTGGCAGTATAGACAGTGTAGAAAAAGGATGGAACAGCTGCCGGGCCTGGTCTGAGAGAGCGATCTTTCCTAGCCACGGGAAAGGGGGCAGCATGAAAGGAAGGGGTTGTGAAAAACTTACTGGGGGAGGGGGCCCCATTCAAAAATTTGCTGTGGGGCCCAGTCATTTCTAGTTACGCCACTGGTTTTGACGATCTGCCATACATGAATCCATCGATGACGGATGTGTACGGCCAGTCATGGAATATTGGACTAAAGATCAGCAGGATGTTTCCTGCTGACATATACCTACCCTGTAACCAAAAGGTGTACAGAGGTGTGTGGAGAAGGGCTTCATACCAAGTCTTGCAGCAAGATATGCCTCGTAAGAGTTTTTCCTGAAGGATGTCCACAAAATGCCATAAAAATGTATGCTATGCTCAACGATCAGAGCAATCGCTCGTTGGCAAGTATAGAATTCTTTGACTTATTCAACATTCATGGAGAGACCTGGTCCTATAGCTTGCAGACATGCGCAGGAAAGGCCAATACTTCTGGAAGAAGAGCCCATGGCTTCATAGTGGCATCAGAATATGAGAACATAGGGCCAGATTTATCATTAGCCTAAGTCACTTTTCTGGAGTTGAAAAGTCGCAAAAAATTGCGCAAAAAGCCAAATTGCGCAATTTTTTGCGACTTTTTGGAGACTTACGCCACTCACTCCAAAACCAAGTTTATGGGCGTTTTGTCGTATGTAAATCAATTGCAAGACAGATTTATTATTGTGACTTTTTAAATAGTCGCAAAAAAGTCGCAAAAAATTGCGCAAACTCACTCCACTCATGACCATGCTTATGTTTGACAAAATCACTTTTTTAAAATGGCGACTTTTCCAAAGACAAAGCCAAAATACAACTAGGAACCAGAAATACACCAGATTTATCAACCTCTGAAAGAGCCCATGATAAATTTGACTTGACTCAAATACACATACGCCTTCTTTGAAAGTGGAGTGAACTGCAAGAGTAATGATAAATCTGGCCCATAGAGTTTCCTCTTCCAACTCTAATTGAATGTGATCAGCTACTGAACAACAGAAAAGAAATCCCCACACCTGAGGTTGCATGTCATAACCCTCATTTGAGCCACATTGCTCACTACATTCCACCACTTAACAAGGATGCAAAGGTCTTGATTCTTCTAGGGAGAGACATTCCTAGAGTTCATAAAATAAGAGCGTTATTTAACGGTCCAGATTATGCTCCTCATGCCCAGAAACTTGATCTTGGATGGGTGATAATAGGAGAAGTCTGTTTAGATCAATCTCACAAGCTCTTTGATATAGCTTTCTACAAAACTAATGTGGAGGGATCATGTACCTATCGATCGATGAAATGTCCATTGCATCATGTGAAGGAAAGACTTGATTTCAAATCTGAAGTTCCATATCAAGCACTCTATACCTGCAAGCTCACTTCTCACAAGGACCTCGGTGATTCAGTGTACCAGACTACTTGTGATGACAACAATATTGCCCCTTCGGTCGAAGACAAGGAGTTCATCAAGATTATGAATGAAGAGTTCCTCAAGGACAACTCCAACAGTTGGGTAGCTCCATTACCCTTCCGAATACCAAGGCTTACTTTCCCTAACAATCGAGAACAAGCTTTAACCAGATTTGCTGCACTTACGAGAACTCTCTGTAGCAAACTTGAGATGCAGGAGCACTTTCTAGCATTCATGCAGAAGATTCTAGATAACCATCATGCTGAGCCAGCACCAGACCTTAAGGAAGGTGAAGAATGCTGGTACCTCCCATCCTTTGGAGTCTACCATCCTCGTAAACCGGGGCAAATTAGAATCGTCTTTGACTCAATCGCTCAGTTCAAGGGAACCTCTTTAAACAACGTTCTTCTAACTGGTCAAAATCTAACAAACAACCTTGTAGGAGTGTTGATGCGGTTCAGAAAGGAACCTATTGCCGTGACAGCTGAGGTCCAACAGATGTTCCACTGTTTCATAATCAAACAGGACCACAGAAATTATGTCAGATTCTTGTGGCACCGCAACAATGACATTAATGATCAGGTGACAGATTATCGCATGAAAGTCCATGTCTTTGGTAATAGTCCATCTCCTTCCATGGCAACTTATGGACTGAGAAGAACAGCCCAGGATGGTGAAAAGGAATTCGTATCTGACACCAGGCAATTCATTGAGAGAGATTTCTATGTAGATGATGGCCTGAAATCCTTCTCAATACCTGAAGAAGCCGTCAATCTGATAAAAAGAACTCAACAGCTCTTGTTGACTGCTAACTTAAGGCTTCATAAGATCGCATCTAATAGCAGTGAAGTAATGAGGGCTTTCAATCCAGAAGATCATGCTAAGGATTTGAAGGATTTGGACTTGGGAGTAGATGCCCTACCCACGCAAAGGAGTCTCGGTTTTCTGTGGAATGTAACTTCAGACACATTCCCCTTTCAGGTCTCTGATGCCAAGAAGCCATTCACCAGACGAAGGGTCCTGTCAACTGTTAATAGCCTTTATGATCCCCTAGGCTTCGTGACTCCAGTTAGGGAGATCCATACTTCGCCAGCTTACTGAGAGAGTGACAGATTGGGATGCCCCTCTGCCAGTAGACCTACTGCCTAAATGGGAGAAATGGAGAAACTCAATGAAGGTACTGGAAGAACTTAATATCCCATGCTGCTATTCACCCACTTCAATTTCAAGAAGTCTGAGGAAAGAGATTCACATTTTTTGCGATGCATCTACCGTGATCTACTGTGATGTAGATTGTTTCTGGGACAGATGGAGAAAGGAATACCTCACACTTCTCCAAGGACTTAAAAAGTGGCAAACCCAAAAGCCAAACTTAAAGGAAGGGCACCTAGTCCTGCTAAAAGACCAGCAAACTCACCGGATCCAGTGGCCAGTTGGACTTATTACAAAGGCCATTGCCAGTGATGATGGAAGAGTCCGAAGTGTGGAAGTCAGGATCGTTAAGGACGGGGATTCAAAAACCTTCCTCAGACCAGTCACTGAGACTGTCCTAATTATGCCTGCTTCCAAAAATTCAGATTCAGTTCTGTTATGTGAGGGAGTCACTTAAGACCTCTAATATAGCTAACTTATAGACTTGAGAAGGTTAGATAGCATTTTACTGTATGCAATGTTAAAAATATGTTAAATAGGGAAATAATTGTGTAGTGGTATCTCACGATACCAGGCGGGGAGTGTGCTGCCACGCAGCTTTTACTGTCTAGCAGTTGTTATTACATTTTATGTTACTATATTATTTGGTATCATCCTTACACCCCTGCTGTTTCTGGCTAGTTGGTTGCTCCCACCCTCCATTTCCTGCTGTAACTCCATTTATAGTTGTTTTGAAGAGACTGCAGAGTGTGGGAGCTGTGTAACTTCATTGGGAATTTACCTATGAAAAAGCCTCTATGTTTATAACCTTGCTACCTTGAAGCATAAAGAATAGTGTTGAGCGCGAATATTCGAATAGCGAATTTTTTTAGCGAATATCGGCACTTCGCTAATTCGCGAATATTTCGAATATAGCGCTATAAATTCGCTATTTCGAATATTCGTTTTTTTTTTGTTTTTTTTTTTAGTTATATTTTTTTCTTTCCCTCTTCCCAACAGTAGTTCTTACCTGTCCTGAGGATTCCTGGCTTCCTGGCTGCTCTAGTCAGTGCCCATTGCCGCTTCTGCCGACTTCCGTGCTCATGGAGCGTCCCCATCCATGGGAACGTCTCCATATACTAAAAATGTACTGTCGGATTTGAGGAATTACGTTGAAATCGCAATGCGATTAATTCAAGTTATATTAATCGCATTGCGATTTCAACTTAGAGCTGGGTTTATAATGGGTCAGCTTGCTAGAATGAACGAAGTTAACGAATATGGAATATAGCAGCACTGCTAAGTTGAATTCGCAATGCGATTAATTTAACTTAAAGTAATCGCATTGCGATTTCAACTTAGCACTGCTAGTGCCACTGCTATATTCCATATTCGTTAATTCTAGCCTATGTAAGATAGCAGTGCTAAGTTGAAATCGCAATGCGATTACTTCAAGTTAAATTAATCGCATTGCGAATTCAACTTAGCAGTGCTGCTATATTCCATATTCGTTAACTTCGTTCATTGAATCGTTAACTTCGTTCATTCTAGCAAGCTGACCCATTATAAACCCAGCTCTAAGTTGAAATCGCAATGCGATTAATATAACTTGAATTAATCGCATTGCGATTTCAACGTAATTCCTCAAATCCGACAGTACATTTTAGTATATGGAGATGTTCCCATGGTGATGGGGACGCTCCATGAGCAAGGAACTTTATGGTTGGCTTGGTAGAATTAGCGAATAGCGAATATGACGAATGTAGTCGTCATATTCCTCAAACGAAGATAACGAAGTATTCTACATCTTCGCTTTAGCAACCTATTCGTCAACCTCGCTAATTCTAGCAATCAAATAGGAAGGTTGACTATAGAGACAGCTGTGTTAAATTCGCTATGCGATTTTTTTTTAATAGAATAATTATATTACTTGATATAATTATTATAATTATTCTATTTATTAAAAAAATATATATAAATAATCGCATAGCGAATTAAACACAGTTGTCTCTATAGTCAACCTTCCTATTTGATTGCTAGAATTAGCGAAGTTGACGAATAGGTTGCTAAAGATGTAGAATACTTCGTTATCTTCGTTTTGAGGAATATGACGAATACATTCGTCATATCCGTCATCTTCGCTATAATTCTAGATATGAAACCAATAGGAAAGTAGCCTTAAGTTAAAATCGCAATACGCGATTATTTAAATCGCATATTAATCGCGGTAACTAGAATAATGACGGATATTCGATTTCGACGAATATGAAACGAATATTCATTCGAATATTCGCGAATTTCGTCGAAATCGAATATGGCACCTCCCGCTCATCACTAATAAAGAAGCATTGGGAAACACCTCTGGAGTCTTTATTCATTGAGTAAGCAGTACCTGTTAAGGTGATCATTCAACCTGCTACCCATATCCTTACAGACTGGGCCTAAAAGAAGCTTGTCGCAGGTACAACCGATGCTGAGACAGTCACAATGTCATAGATACCTGGAGATTGACATCGATTTTATGTATCTAATACGATGTTTCCCTCTTATTCATATGTTTGGAATTTATACAATCAACCTTCTATCTGAGGAGATCCCATCCCCAGTACCAATACCCCTGTTGGGTCTTCTTCATAAGGAGAAGTAGCATCACATATATATATATATTGTGGGGAGTCGCTCTGGTAGATAGCAGTGCGGGTGCAGTATAGAGGCAAAACAGGGAGTCCAGATAGTGCAATAAACAGTGTTTTATTCACACTTGCACAAAATAAAACAGTCTCTTGGTGTTAATTCACACACATAAGAAATCAAGCGGAAAAACAAGACAGTCCAAAACAGGCTCCAGTCACCTGGGAGGTTTTTAGATGCAGGTTCACACCTGGCTGTCAGTCCAGCCGCAAGACAAGCGACGTCAGGCTTCCAGGCCGTCTGCACTCCTCCTTGCTGGGCTCTTGCTTCCTGCCCAGAGAGCTTCCAAACTGAAATGAATCCCCAGCCTAACAGCAGCTCCAGGATAATCACCCCACCTGCTGGTGCTGGCTGTGTTTTTAAACCCAGCCCAAAACCAGGACTGGGTCGTGGGGAGCAGCCACCCACCCTACACTTTAGCTGCTCCCGGTAAGAGCCGGCCCGGATCGGCTTTGCAGCCCTGCTAATTAACAACTATGTCAGTAGCACTAGCTGCTGCTGACATCAACAAAAACGGTTTTACCTCACCGAGGCTATGAACCTCGGTGACACATACCTGCCATCCACGACGGCACTCCTGCACCTCACCACATACCCCCCTTTGTTCAACCCTGAGGGGTGGACACATGTGAGGCAGTGGACGCGGAAAGGGCATCTGCATTACCCTGCAAGCGGCCTGCCCTATGTTCTACTGAAAACTTGAAATTTTGTAAGGAAAGGAACCACCTGGTGACCCGAGCATTCCTCTCCTTGGCCTGGCTCATCCACTTGAGAGGGGAATGGTCGGTCACCAGACGGAACCTCCTCCCTAACAGGTAATAGCGAGAGATTCGAGTGCCCACTCTGATAGCCAGGCACTCCCTCTCCACTATACTATACCTGGTCTCGGCTGGGGTGAGTTTCGGCTCAGGAAGACAACGGGATGTTCTTCCCCATTGACTTCCTGAGACAGCACTGCACCGAGACCTACCTCCGAGGCATCCGTCTGAACGACGAACTCCCTGTTGAAGTCGGGTGTCACCAAAACCGGGGATCCACACAGGGCCGACTTCAACGCGGAGAAAGCCTCCTCCGCTTTCTTACTCCAGCTAACCTTCCCAGACTTTCGCCCCTTCAACAGGTCCGTCAACGGCGCTGCTATTGTGGCAAAGTGGGGCACAAACCGCATGTAGTACCCTACAATTCCCAGGAAGGACTTTACCTGCCTGGTGGTGACCGGTCGGGGCCAGTTACGTATGGCCTCTACTTTAGTTACCTGCGGCTTGATGACTCCCCGCCCAATGACATATCCCAGATATTTGGTCTCTTCCAACCCAATCGCACACTTCTTTGGATTGGCGGTTAGACCAGCTTTCCTCAGGGCATCTACTACCGCCTGCACTTTGGGCAAATGGCTTTCCCAGTCGGTGCTGTGGATGATAACATCATCTAAGTAGGCCGAGGCGCACCGACGATGAGGTCGCAGCACAATATCCATTAACCTTGGAAGGTGGCGGGGGCGCCATGCAGGCCAAAGGGTAACACCTTGTAATGATACAGGCCCTGCGAGTGACAAAAGCGTTTTTCCTTGGTCGACTTCGTTAAGGGTACCTGCCAGTACCCTTTTAGTGAGATCCAGTACAGAAAATAACGGGCTTGTCCTAAATTCTCCACAAGCTCGTCTACCCGGGCATGGGATACGCATCAAACTTGGACACTTCATTTAACTTGTGAAAATCGTTGCAGAACCGCAACGTCCCATCCGGCTTGGGTATTAGGACTATGGGACTGGCCCACTCACTTTTCGACTCCTCAATGACATCGAGCTTCAACATTAACTGCACTTCCTCCGCGATGGCCCGCCGCCGAGCCTCGGGTACCCGGTATGGTTTTAACCGATCTGGCCTGAGGCTCAGTGACGATGTCATGTTGGATGAGAGACGTGCGGCCAGGAGGTCCGAGAACACATCCAGTGTTCCGACTGATGAACTCCTGACTTCCTGAACTTGTTTGGAAGACAGGCTGTCTGCAGATTTTTACCGTGGTTACCGCTTCGCAGGCCTCGAACTGTGGGGCTGGACCCTTGTCACCTGTAAGCCCTGGCCGGGGGCTGTTGTCGCCGGCCGTGTCCCTGTCTTTCCACGGCTTCAGTAAATTCACGTGGTACACCTGCTCGGCTTGCGCCGTCCTGGCTGGTGTACTTTGTAATTTACTTCCCTACCTTTCGATCACCTCATAGGGGCCCTGCCACCTAACTAGGAACTTGTTGTCCAGGGTGGGTACCAGAACCAAAACCCGATCTCCCGGATTGAAGTCCCGCACCCGAGCCTGACGATTGTACACCCTACTCTAGGCTTGTTGCGCTGCCTCCATATGCTCCCGACCAAGGGCAACACCCTTTCCATCCGTTCCTGCATCTGGGCGATATACTCAATGACACTTTTGTGGGGGACAGGCTGTTGTTCCCATGCTTCCTTGGCGATATCCAACAGGCCCCGAGGGTGTTCTGCTATAAAGCAGTTCGAAGGGCGAGAACCCAGTAGAGGCCTGGGGTACTTCTCGCACTGCGAACATGAGATAGGGCAGAAGCAGGTCCCAGTCCTTCCCATCTCTAGACACCACCCTCTTTAACATATTTTTTAGAGTTTGCTTAAACCTCTCAACAAGACCGTCTGTTTGCGGATGGTAAACGGACGTCCGTAACTGCTTTATACGCTAACAATTTACACAGTTCCTCATTACTTTGGACATAAAAGGGGTCCCTTGGTCTGTCAGAACTCTCTTTGGCAGGCCCACACGGGAAAACATTTCCATTAACTCTTTGGCAATGAGCTTAGCTGAGGTATGTCGCAGAGGCACCGCCTCCGGATACCGAGTGGCATAGTCGAGAACTACCAGAATGTGTTGGTGGCTCCCTGGCAGACTTTGGTACAGGCCCACTAAATCCATAGCGATCTCGCTCAAACGGTACTTCAATAATTGGCAGAGGTACCAGAGGACTACGGAAATGTGGCTGGGGGCTAGTTATCTGACAGGCTGGACAGGACTTACAATAATTTTCTACCTCCTTGAACACACTGGGCCAATAAAACCGCTGCAGTATGCGGTCCTGGGTTTTCTGCCACCCCAGGTGTCCCTCAAGAACATGCTGGTGGGCAAGCTCCATGACAAGCTTACGATACGCTGTGGGCACCACCAACTGTTCAACAGGTTCACTCTGGATTTGGTCCACCCGATACAATATATCCTGAAGAACAATAAATCGTGGAAACATTAATTCAGCCCCTGGTTTCTGGGGCTTTACCATCAACTTCCAGCACATTCTCCCAGGCCCTGGTTAGGGCTTGGTCCCGGTGTTGTGCGGTCCCAAAATTTTCCCTGAGACATTGAGAGGTCTGCCAACTCAGGTCCCGGTGGCAAGTCCTCCTGTCTCCCACCATTACACCTCAGTGGGGTTGTCTCCCTCACCGCTGGAGCAGTGGTCACCCTACCGCTGGCCTCTTCAGACTCGGGCTCCCAGGGTTCTGGCCTTCCAGTGGTATCAGGCCACTCTACTAGGGTTACCCCTGTCTCGGGTCCCTCAGGATACCTTTATTGCCGGCCACAGCACCGAAAACCTGGGAAGTCCCTCCCCAAGTATCAGTTCGTGTGGAGTTTAGTAGCGACAGCCACCTCGTGGGTCCACCTACCAGCAGCTGTGGACAAAGTCACTAGTGCAGTGGGTAGTCTTTTAGGTCCCGTGGATGCACAGGACCCGATTTGACGGCCAGTATACTCCGCATGTAGTACCCTACAATTCCCAGGAAGGACTTACCTGCCTGGTGGTAGACCGGTCGGGAGCCAGTTACGTATGGCCTCTACTTTAGTTACCTGCGGCTTGATGACTCCCCGCCCAATGACATATCCCAGATATTTGGTCTCTTCCAACCCAATCGCACACTTCTTTGGATTGGCGGTTAGACCAGCTTCCTCAGGCATCTACTACCGCCTGCACTTTGGGCAAATGGCTTTCCCAGTCGGTGCTGTGGATGATAACATCATCTAAGTAGGCCGAGGCGCACCGACGATGAGGTCGCAGCACAATATCCATTAACCTTGGAAGGTGGCGGGGCGCCATGCAGGCCAAAGGGTAACACCTTGTAATGATACAGGCCCTGCGGAGTGACAAAGCGCTTTTTCCTGGTCGACTCAAGTAGGGTACCTGCCAGTACCCTTTAGTGAGATCCAGTACAGAAAAATAACGGGCTTGTCCTAAATTCTCCACAAGCTCGTCTACCCGGGCATGGGATACGCATCAAACTTGGACACTTCATTTAACTTATGAAAATCGTTGCAGAACCGCAACGTCCCATCCGGCTTGGGTATTAGGACTATGGGACTGGCCCACTCACTTTTCGACTCCTCAATGACATCGAGCTTCAACATTAACTGCACTTCCTCCGCGATGGCCCGCCGCTGAGCCTCGGGTACCCGGTATGGTTTTAACCGATCTTGGCCTGAGGCTCAGTGACGATGTCATGTTGGATGAGAGACGTGCGGCCAGGAGGTCCGAGAACACATCCGTGTTCCGACTGATGAACTCCCTGACTTCCTGAACTTGTTTGGAAGACAGGCTGTCTGCAATTTTACCGTGGTTACCGCTTCACAGGCCTCGAACTGTGGGGCTGGACCCTTGTCACTCTAGTAGCCCTGGCCGGGGCTGTGGTCGCCGGCCGTGTCCCTATCTTTCCACGGCTTCAGTAAATTCACGTGGTACACCTGCTCCGGCTTGCGCCGCCCTGGCTGGTGTACTTTGTAATTTACTTCCCTACCTTTCGATCACCTCATAGGGGCCCTGCCACCTAGCTAGGAACTTGCTGTCAAGGGTGGGTACCAGAACCAAAACCCGATCTCCCGGATTGAAGTCCCGCACTCCGAGCCTGACGATTGTACACCCTACTTGGGCTTGTTGCGCTGCCTCCATATGCTCCCGGACCAAGGGCAACACCCTTTCCATCCGTTCCTGCATCTGGGCGACATACTCAATGACACTTTTGTGGGGGACAGGCTGTTGTTCCCATGCTTCCTTGGCGATATCCAACAGGCCCCGAGGGTGTCTGCCATAAAGCAGTTCGAAGGGCGAGAACCCAGTAGAGGCCTGGGGCACCTCTCGCACTGCGAACATGAGATAGGGCAGAAGCAGGTCCCAGTCCTTCCCATCTCTAGACACCACCCTCTTTAACATATTTTTTAGAGTTTGGTTAAACCTCTCAACAAGACCGTCTGTTTGCGGATGGTAAACGGACGTCCGTAACTGCTTTATACGCAACAATTTACACAGTTCCCTCATTACTTTGACATAAAAGGGGTCCCTTGGTCTGTCAGAACCTCTTTTGGCAGGCCCACACGGGAAAACATTTCCATTAACTCTTTGGCAATGAGCTTAGCTGAGGTATGTCGCAGAGGCACCGCCTCCGGATACCGAGTGGCATAGTCGAGAACTACCAGAATGTGTTGGTGGCTCCCTGGCAGACTTTGGTACAGGCCCAATTAAATCCATAGCGATTCGCTCAAACGGTACTTCAATAATTGGCAGAGGTACCAGAGGACTACGGAAATGTGGCTGGGGGCTAGTTATCTGACAGGTTGGACAGGACTTACAATAATTTTCACCTCCTTGAACACACTGGGCCAATAAAACCGCTGCAGTATGCGGTCCTGGGTTTTCTGCCACCCCAGGTGTCCCTCAAGAACATGCTAGGGGCAAGCTCCATGACAAGCTTAGCGATACGCTGTGGGCACCACCAACTGTTCAACAGGTTCACTCGGATTTGGTTCACCTGATACAACATATCCTGAAGAACAATAAATCGTGGGAACATTAATTCAGCCCCTGGTTTCTGGGGTTTACCATCAATTTCCAGCACATTCTCCCAGGCCCTGGTTAGGGTTTGGTCCCGTGCTAGTGCGGTCCCAAAATTTTCCCCGGAGACATTGAGGTCTGCCAACTCAGGTCCCGGTGGCAAGTCCTCCGTGTCTCCCACCATTACACTCAGTGGGGTTGTCTCCCTCTACCGCTGGAGCAGTGGTCACCCCTACCGCTGGCCCTTCAGACTCGGGCTCCCAGGGTTCTGGCCTTCCAGTGGTATCAGGCCACTCTACTAGGGTTACCCCTGTCTCGGGTCCCTCAGATACCTTTATTGCCGGCCACAGCACCGGAAAACCTGGGAAGTCCCTCCCAAGTATCAGTTCGTGTGGGAGTTTAGTAGCGACAGCCACCTCGTGGGTCCACCTACCAGCAGCTGTGGACAAAGTCACTAGTGCAGTGGGGTAGTCTTTTAGGTCTCCGTGGATGCACAGGACCCCGATTTTACGGCCAGTATACTCCGCAGGCCGTACCAGGGCAGCCCTTACCAGGGAGACTAAACTCCCGGAGTCCAGCAGGGCCACCGCCAGAGAATCTCCCACCTCTACCTGAGACAGGTGGTTATGGTCTTGCACCTCACGGGTGCCAGTTGCGCACAGCTTCCGTGCATACAGGGAGTGGCGACCCCCGTAGTTCACATCCATCGGCTCATCCCGATGCGGACAGTCGGCCCTGATGTGGCCTGGCTCCTGACACCTCCAGCATACCACGGGAGGCGGATCCGCAGGGGGTACATTCCGTGCAGGCCTCTCTGTCGCCGGACGTCGGAACTGGGGCGGAGGCCTCCGGGGTTTGACTGACCCCTTCCCAGCAAGACTCCCCTGCAGGTTTCTGGTGGCCTCGTAACGCTCCACCAGGTCGACCATATCCAGGGCATTGGTGGGTGATACCTGGCCGATCCAGTGCTGAAGGGGGTAAGGCAAGGCCCTCCAGAACATGTCAGCCAGCAGACAGTCCAGCATAGCAGCCGGACTTAGAACCTCAGGCTGCAGCCATTTTTGCAACCTGTGCAGCAACTCATAGTACTGCGGCCTGGTGGGTTCAGCCGCTTTAAAGTCCCACTGGTGGACCCGCTGAGCCCGGACCAACACGTTTACCCCCAGTCTGGCCAGGATCTCCCCCTTCACCGTGGGATAATCAGCAGCCTGGTCATCTGCTAAATCAAAAAAAACTTGCTGGGGTCCGGATGCCAGGAACGGAGCAACCACCTCGGCCCACTGGTCACGGGTAATCTTTTCCTCACGGCACCTTCTCAAAGACCGCCAGGTATGTCTCCACGTCGTCTGAGGGGTCATTTTTGGGATCGCCGCACGGACCGCTTTCCGGGCATCATGGACGTGGTGGGACGCTCCTGCAGCTTGTAACGCCATCACATGCTGTAGCAGTAGCTGGTTGGTCTCCCGCTGCTGCACGTTAGCCTCTATGAGAGCTTTCACTGCCGCCTCCATTTTGTCAGGGAACACAGGCTGCAACTTTGCCGGCCGAATATAGGACATCCAGTCGTTCCCAGAAAAAACAAACTTCGGCGTTCACGCCAGCCTCACTGCGCATGCCCGCATCCGACACCAAATGTGGGGAGTCGCTCTGGTAGATAGCAGTGCGGGTGCAGTATAGAGGCAAAACAGGGAGTGCAATAAACAGTGTTTTATTCACACTTGCACAAAATAAAACAGTCTCTTGGTGTTAATTCACACACATAAGAAATCAAGCGGAAAAACAAGACAGTCCAAAACAGGCTCCAGTCACCTGGGAGGTTTTTAGATGCAGGTTCACACCTGGCTGTCAGTCCAGCCGCAAGACAAGCGACGTCAGGCTTCCAGGCCGTCTGCACTCCTCCTTGCTGGGCTCTTGCTTCCTGCCCAGAGAGCTTCCAAACTGAAATGAATCCCCAGCCTAACAGCAGCTCCAGGATAATCACCCCCACCTGCTGGTGCTGGCTGTGTTTTTAAACCCAGCCCAAAACCAGGACTGGGTCGTGGGGAGCAGCCACCCACCCTACACTTTAGCTGCTCCCTGTAAGAGCCGGCCCGGATCGGCTTTGCAGCCCTGCTAATTAACAACTATGTCAGTAGCACTAGCTGCTGCTGACATCAACAAAAACGGCTCTTACCTCACCGAGGCTATGAACCTCGGTGACACATACCTGCCATCCACGACGGCACCCTGCACCTTACCACAATATATATATATATATATATATATGAGATTATTTTCCTAGAAATACAGAACTATAGTGATGAGATGGATAGACTAGAGACTTCTTAACCTTGCTCAGTGGCTTAATTATGTTTAATACAATTATCACCTATGTTACTGAAATATCACTCCAAGGCAATGTTCTGCTGTTCCCAAATGAAATTGCTTCAGGTTAACCAGCAGCTTGCTAGCCCCTGTGATGTCAGCCATTTCATTGTGAACTGAGAATAGGGAGAGATGTAACAAATGCTAGGGACTGTGTTCAAGAAGCCTTTAATTGAGGAATATTGGAGAGGAAAAGTGCAAGGACAGTATAGGAGCAGTGTAGTGGGATCATAGGGAGAGTTTTTACACACTGTAGGGAGAGCATAGGGAGACTGTAGGGACAGTGCAGTCTCTGTAATCTGAAGCTGAAGGGATCCATAGGAGACAGCTCAGTTTGCATCAATCACTGCACATAGCTATCTGACTGAACAGTGCCCACCTTGTTTAAAAGATAAGCAATTCCATTAGGCCTTGATTCTCAAATTGGGGTAAATAACCTGTGTAATGTAACTGTTATTGGCTTGTCCTCATTGAATAAATTATTTTACATATACAGTTACTGTTATTGTACAGTATGTCCAACAAAGAGGTGCCAGGGACCTCCAAAGGAAGGGCAGTGGCAAAAATGTGGCTGGAGTTGGCAGAAGTAACTGCAGAAGAAGGATGGGGGGTGGTAGCAGCAACTGCAACAACAGGCGAGAGCTGCCACTGTCATCCAGCGGTCATCCAGCAGTCGCATTTTTACGACCATTCCCGCTGTCCTGGAATGGTTGAATCAGTCTTCAACATCATCTCAACTGACATCAGACACCCACAGCCAGGAGGGGATTGGTTCTTCTGACACCACTCTTAGGTGGCATGGCCCAGGTACAAGCTCTGTGCCCTCAACTGTCCTGAACCTGCCTATTTCTTTTGCTGCTCCTTCTGCCAGGCTGGATGATGAGTAGTGGATGATGTAGCCATGTGCATATGGAAGCCAGGTGATGAGAGGGCTTCATCATCATCATCATCAGGGAGTGAGAATGCCAGCGTGTCCTTGAGACAGCGGCAGAGCGGAAGCATGCGGCTGAGCCAACAGGGTGTAAGCGTGGCCTTGAGCCAGCGGGGTGGCTACTCAGGAGCCTACCTCTCCGGAAAGAACTAGCGGTGCACCGCTTCAAAGAGGCAGCGGCAGGCAGTCAGCACGCAGTGGTTGGGGTAAAATGCTATACTTGCCGGTGTGTGAATTTTTTAACAAGTCACCAGAGGACGTCAGCGTGGCCATATGTAGGATCTGTGGGCAGAAGATGAAGCGTGGCCAGGGTGCCAATGTTGTCACTACGGCCTTGTGTCAACATATGGAGCGTCACCATAAAGTGGCCTGAGAAAACCATGGCGCTAATGCAGTGGTACAGCGTCAGGGCTCCACCACCTCAGCAGAAGGGAACGGTGTTTCCTTCCTATCGTCTACTGGTCCTGATGCTCCTTGTCATGCGCTTCGCCAGCAATTGATCACTGAGGCGATTGCAAAAAGACAACAGTATGCGTGCACTCATCCAACAGCACAGAAGATGAACATGCTCCTGGCCAAGTTGCTGGTACTACAGTCCCTCCCTTTCCATGTGGTTGACTCTGCACATTTCAGAGAACTGATAGCTTGTGCCAAGCCAAGGTGAAGAGTCCCATGCCATCACTATTTCTCTAAAAAAGCTGTACTAGGCCTTCATACGTACATACAGCAGAAGGTGGGGCAGTCCTTGAGCCTGTCGGTGTCTGGCACAGTTCATGGCAGCGCTGACATGTGATGCTGTAACTATGGTCAAGGACAATATACATCCTTTACAGCCCACTGGGTAAATGTGGTTCAACTGATTTTGGAATCAGATGATTCGATCGTCATCAAGCCCTCTGACAAAGGGGGAAACATCGTTGTAATGGATGTCGAGAGGTACAAAGAATGTTATAACATACTTTGTATAACATACTAGATGCCAATCCGTTCATAGGACATAGAAGGGAATAAAAAATACTGCTAGATATGGCCCAACAACAGGAACTAATAAGCAGTACTGAATACAACTTTCTCCTACCTCCACATCCCCAGATGGCTTGCTTTTACTGTTTACAAATAGTTCACAAATGCTTGTCCCCCCTAAAAGGGAGGTCAATTGTATCTGGCACTGGCAGTCTTACGCATCATTTGGGGATTTATGTGGATACTTGCCTAAGACCCTTTGTGTTCGCACTACCATCTTACACTAGGGGTTTTTTGGACGTCCTTAAGAAGTTAGATGACATCCAGATTGACCCTGATAAATTTTTTGCAAGCCTTGATGTAGAGGTGTTATACAGCAGCATTCCACGGGAGAAGGGCTGCAAAAAGTGGCACAGTTCCTACAAGAAAGGGGAGAACATTTGTACTGGCCCTTTTACAGTTCATCCTAACAAAAAATATCTTCCTCTTTAAAAGAAAGATCTACCACCAGCTCAAGGGAGTGGCAATGGGGAGCCCTGTGGCAGGCGCAGCACTATCAAGTGCCTTGTGCGCTGTGGCATTAGAAGAATTATTATATCTGTCTCTCTTTAGTCTAATCAGACTGTCTTTACTCTATAATTCCTCTAGCACCGTTCTATAGAAGCAGTAGGTTTAAAGAGCACACCAAATACTTTAAAGTAGTTCTTTAATAACTTCAAACTGTCTTCATATAACACTGCTGCCTCTGCAGCAGAAAGTCCATCTACAAACATGTGTAACATAAGATGGTGGGTGGATCTGACTCTCAGGTATAGCACTTTGACATGCAATATAATTTGCAGTATAGTTCTCAGTTTGCTCTTAGTCTGTATAAGCTGCTGTACATTAGCTCTGTATTAGCTGGAACTGTGCAGTTTGTAGTTTGCAGTATGGGATGATTGGTAATTCGTATGGTGGAACTATAAGTAAACATATAACAGGTTCAGCATGCAGTCCTACTCACACTATTAAACAATAGGAACCTACATAATTGTATTGAATACCTTTTTTTCCTTTTTCTACTTCTATAGAACTTTCTCTGGCTGGAACTCTCTCTGTTCTCTCTCTGTCTCTGGTGAATACTGAATCTAGCATGGTTTGCTAGGGGATTTCCACACAGGTTCAGAGTGTGAAGCTGGTTGTGATTGGCTACAGCTCTTGTGTAATGTAAGACTGTGATTGGCTTACTTCTTCTAGCTAGATAATGACTCTTAAAAGGTACATTTTATTTTTCTACCTATGTTAACAAAATGCATATATAACTGTTATAAACATTCATAAACATAAAGTACAGTAATAACTCTGCTTTTAGCTTAAATCTATGAACATGTGAACTGTATAGGGGGGTTATTGGCAGGTTTAGGTGTATACAGATACATGCTGCACTAATAACCTAGGATAGGTTTTAGCTGGCCAGCTACACTCCCACCAAAATTACCTATAATTCTATGTTCTCAGTATTTGAACATGAATTTGAGGAATTTTCCATCGGGTTTTCAACTCTCAAGTGTCTTTTGTTACTCTCTAGTAGAACAACTAACTTTTGTATTGGACGTTCCAACTCGAGTGGAGTTGTGAGACGTTTTCCTTTTTTGTCAAGTTTTGAGTCCCCCATTTGTAACAACACTCTTCTTACTAGTCCGTCTTCGTCCTTTCGAACTTCTAGGACTTTGACCAATTTCCATTGACTTCTAGGTAAGTCGTCTTCTTTTACTGACACTATGTCGTCAATTTGGACATTTCTTCTGGGTGTTTGCCATTTACTTCTTAGCGTAAGATTAGCTAGGTACTTTTTACTCCATCTATTCCAAAACTGTTCTGATAGATATTGAACTCTTCGCCATCTCTTTCTGGCGTATAAATCCTCTTTGGTGAATTTGCCAGGTGGCGGCTGTATGTAATCAGGCTTAAGGTGAAGTAGATGGTTGGGTGTTCCAAACTTGTTGGGTCGTTGATATTGTCGACTGTAAGTGGACGACTGTTAACTATAGACATTACTTCATAGAATAGAGTCCTAAGTGAAGCATCATCTATTCTTCCAGCGTTCTTCTTCAACAATGAACTTAGCACATTTCTTACAGTTCTGATTTGTCTCTTCCAAACTCCTGCTGTATGGCTTGCATTTGGAGAATTCATGTGAAAATCACACTGTTTCTCTAACAAGTACTCAGTTACTTTTTCTTTATCAATCTCTTTTAGAGCCTTGTTCAAGTTGTTCTTTGCTCCAACAAAATTAGATCCTTGGTCAGATCTAAGTTCTCTGACAGTACCTCTGAAACATCTTAGGGCGTTGATGAATGCGTCAGTTGACATATCTTCCAACATTTCCAGGTGAATTGCTCTGGAGCTTAGACATGTAAATATTAGTCCATATCTCTTGTACTCCTTGCGGTTCTGTTTGGTGATAAATGGGCCAAAACAATCCATTCCGCTGTAAAGAAATAGTGGCGATGGGTCTACATGTTCAGCCGGTAAATCAGCCATTCTTTGTTCTTCTGTAGGTCTACGTGTCTTTCTACAGATTACACATTTGCTAATGTACTTTGCTATGACTTTGCTTCACTATCCAGTAACCACCTTCTCTCAAACAACTTTGGGTACAGCTCCTTCCTTGATGCAAGGATTTGTTGTGGTAGCGATCAATAATCAATCTTGTGAAGGTAGAATTTTTGGGTAGAATTGCTGGATGATTAACTCTCTCAGGTAACTATGCATTTTCCAGTCTCCCTCCCACCTTCAGTATACCATCCTGCAGAACAAGATTAAGCTTGTACAGTGGGTGGTTGTTTGGAAGCCTTTTTGGTTCTTGACTAAGTTTCTTCAACTCTACACTGTAGAATCTCTGTTGAATGAGTCTTATGACTGTTTCTTCAGCTTTCATTCTTTCTTTTACATTCAATGATTCCTTATTTTTTATTCCTTTCGTCAAAGGTTGAATTCGAGCTACTACATTTATGACCATATTCCATTTCGAACATCTGGCTAGTCTTTCAAGTATGTCATCTTGACTCTTGGCAGGAGTGCTCAACGTTTGAACAACTCTTACTTCTGGATCACCCATAGACAGTTCTGTTCGACCTTCACTGGGTATGATTTCCTTTTCCCAAAGGAACCCTGGACCAGTGAACCAGTTTGAATTCTTCAATTCTGTTACATTCAGGCCTCTTGAAGCATGATCTGCTGGATTATGCTTGGTGTCAATGTAATGCCAATGTTCTGGGTTGGTTGTTTCCCGAATTTTCAGAACTCTGTTGGCGACAAAGACATGGAATCTTCGAGCTTCATTGTTTATGTATCCTCGGACAACTTGTGAGTCTATCCAAAAATACTCTTCATCTATTTTCAATTCCAATTCTTCTTTTAGAAACTTGCTTACTGATGCTGAAACGACAGCTGCTGTCAGTTCAAGTTTTGGTATTGTCTGAATACTGTTGGGTGTGACTCTGGCCTTTCCCATAACCAGGGCACAGTGTATGTTTCCTTCTCCTATCACTCTGATGTAGGAGCACTGACCATAACCATGACTACTGGAATCTGAAAAGTGATGAAGTTCTATTTTCTTGTACTTCCCAAAATCATAAGGTACAAAACATCTGGGTATCTGTGTCACGGGTATATGCGTACAACAGGAGCATAAACAGTGCAGAAGCTACTGACCGGACCCAAACTAGGGAGCATGAAGGGTGACCCCTGTCAGACCCTAAGAGCTCTCCCTATGCTGCTATACACATGCCCAGACCCTGATGGTGGGTCGAGGCATGCCCGCGTACCTAAGGCTGGTGACAGCTGAAACCCCTACAATAGTGGGAGGGGCACGGCCACCGGCGCCCTGCTCAGAATACGGACGGAACCGGGGTCGCCTCGGATCCAGTCAGCAAATAAACTAAAACACACAATGTCTGAAAACTTATCTGTAGGAGCTGCAGTTGCAGTGAAGACAGATCCAAACTCAGCAGACAATATCCGATGTTACTTGCTTCAGCAGAACACAGGTCCAGTGAAAAGAGACCACAGAAGTGCAGATACTCCAGAGGCTGACACAACTCAGATGAGAAATATAATCCGCATGATTAAACAGGAAGAGGGGTGATTTATAGGAAGAGGAATCAATCACAGGAGGGACAGCTGGGAGGAGGGAAACTGAAAGTAAAGACCTCATCACAGGGGCGGAGAAACAGAGCTGTGAGAACTCCTCAAAACTCTGGTAGTGACATCATCACAGGGGCGGAGAAACAGAGTTGTGAGAACACCTCAAAACTCTGGTAGTGACAGTACCCCCCCCCCCCTCTACGGGTGGACTCGGACACCCAGGACCCACCTTCTCAGGATGAGCCCTATGAAAAGCCCTGATGAGGCGAGTGGCTTTAATGTCCGACACCGGAACCCACATCCTCTCCTCAGGACCATAACCCTTCCAATGAACGAGGTACTGAAGAGAACCGCGGACAAGGCGAGAGTTCACAATTCTGGAAACCTCAAACTCCAGATTGCCATCAACCAAAATCGGAGGAGGAGGCAAAGAGGAGGGTACCGTGGGCTGGACATATGGTTTTAAGAGAGACCTGTGAAATACATTATGTATCTTCCAAACCTGTGGAAGATCAAGACGGAAGGCAACAGGATTGATGATGGACAGGATCTTATAAGGCCCAATAAACTTGGGACCCAATTTCCAGGAGGGAACCTTCAGTTTAATATTTCTTGTAGACAACCACACCAGATCACCCACATTCAGGTCCGGACCAGGCACACGTCTCTTATCAGCCACACGCTTATATTTCTCACTCATCTTTCTTAGATTACTCTGAATCTTTTGCCAAATAGTAGACAAAGACGAGGAAAATCTCTCCTCCTCAGGCAAACCAGAAGGGCCCCCTCCCGAGAATGTCCCAAACTGCGGATGAAACCCATATGCACCAAAGAATGGTGACTTATCAGAAGATTCCTGACGACGGTTGTTCAAAGCAAACTCAGCAAGAGGCAGAAACGAACACCAATCCTCCTGGTTCTCTGCCACAAAACAGCGCAAATATGTCTCCAGATTCTGATTGAGGCGTTCATTCTGACCATTCGACTGCGGGTGAAAAGCAGAAGAGAAGGACAGCCGAACCCCCAGGCGAGAACAGAAAGCCTTCCAAAATCTGGACACAAACTGCGTGCCTCTATCGGAAACAATATCAGAGGGGATGCCATGCAATTTAACAATGTGGTCGACAAAAGCTTGCGCCAGCGTCTTAGCATTGGGCAAACCAGGGAAGGGTATGAAATGAGCCATCTTGCTAAAACGGTCCACCACCACCAGGATCACCGACTTCCCTGAGGAATGAGGAAGATCCGTGATAAAGTCCATGGACAGGTGTGTCCAAGGACGGGAAGGTATGGGTAACGGGAGAAGGGGACCTGAAGGCCGTGAGCGAGGGACCTTAGCGCGAGCACACGTCTCACAAGCTGCCACAAAACCCTCCAGTGACTTACGAAGAGCCGGCCACCAAAATCTCCGAGTAATGAAATCTATAGTGGCTCTACTCCCGGGGTGACCAGCAAGGACAGTATCGTGATGCTCCTTGAAAAGTTTGTGATGTAACTCAAGAGGCACAAACAACTTCCCAGAAGGACAACGAGCAGGTGCCTCTGTCTGGGCAGCCTGGACCTCGGCCTCCAAATCAGGATACAGAGCAGAAACAACTACCCTCCGCCAAAATGGGACCCGGGTCCTCGGAGTTTCCCCCTCCCGGAAAACAGCGAGAGAGGGCATCCGCCTTCACATTTTTAATCCCAGGGCGGAATGTGACCACAAAATTGAATCTGGAGAAGAACAGAGACCATCTGGCCTGTCTCGGATTCATACGCTAGCCGACTCAAGTACGCCAGATTCTTATGGTCGGTAAAACGGTGATAGGGTGCCTGGCCCCCTCCAACCAATGGCGCCATTCCTCGAAAGCCAACTTGATGGCCAACAACTCCCTATCTCCCACATCATAGTTTTTCTCTGCAGGGGAGAGTTTTTTAGAGAAAAAGGCACAGGGTCGCCATTTGGCAGGAGAGGGGCCCTGGGACAAAACCGCACCCACACCCACCTCGGAAGCATCCACCTCAACAATAAAAGGTAAAGAAACATCGGGATGCACCAAGATGGGAGCAGACGCAAAACTCTCTTTAATCTTAGAAAAGCTGTAAGCGCTTCTTCCGACCAAGAGGAAAAATCTGCCCCTTTTTGTCATATCAGTGAGTGGCTTGACAACAGAGGAATAATTCAAAATGAACTTTCTGTAATAGTTCGCAAAACCCAGAAAGCGCATCAATGCCTTCTGATTCTCAGGAAGCTCCCACTCAAGCACAGCACGGACCTTCTCCGGGTCCATGCGAAAACCAGAAGCAGAGAGGAGAAAACCCAGAAATTGAATCTCCGATACCATAAACACACATTTCTCCAGCTTGGCGTACAATTTATTTTCCCGCAGAATCCGCAGAACCTGAAAAAGATGATCCTGATGGGTCTGGACATCAGGGAAAAAATCAAAATATCATCAAGATACACCAACACAAATTTCCCCATTAAATGGTAGAAAATACTGTTAACAAAATGCTGAAAGACGGCCGGAGCATTCATCAAGCCAAAAGGCATAACGAGATTCTCGAAATGCCCCTCAGGGGTATTAAAGGCCGTTTTCCATTCGTCCCCCTCTCTGACCCTGACCAGGTTGTACGCGCCTCTCAAATCCAATTTGGAAAAACCTTGGCCCCAACAATTTGATTGAAGAGGTCCGGGATCAGAGGAAGGGGATAGGGATCACGAATCGTGATACGGTTCAGCTCCCTAAAATCTAGGCAAGGTCTTAAAGAGCCATCTTTTTTTAACAAAGAAAAAGCCAGCAGCAACAGGTGATTTTGAGGGACGGATATGCCCTTACCCAGACTCTCAGAAATATAGGTACGCATCGCGATTCTTTCCGGTTGTGAGAGATTGTACAGGCGTGATTTTGGCAGCTTGGCGCCGGGAATGAGGTTAATGGGACAGTCATACTCCCGGTGAGGAGGTAGCTCCTGAACACCACTCTCGGAAAACACGTCCGAAAATTCAGAGAGAAATGATGGCACAGACTTAGTAGTAACCTCTGCAAAACTCGCCGTGAGACAATTCTCTCTACAAAAATCACTCCATTAATTTATTTGCCTTGCTTGCCAATCAATAGTGGGGTTATGTCTAGTGAGCCAGGGTAACCCCAAGACTAGAGGAGTAGGCAATCCGTTAAGGACAAAGCAAGATATATCCTCCACATGAGCGTCACCCACAGCCAATCGGATATTGTGAACAATGCCCTTCAGGGATCTCTGTGAGAGTGGAGCAGAGTCAATAGCAAAAACAGGTATAACCTTTTCTAATGTGCAAACCTGAAAACCATGCATGGCTACAAATTGACTGTCAATAAGATTGACGGCCACTCCACTATCAACAAAAATTTCACAAGAAATTACTTTGCTCCCTAGCGCCACCCTGGCAGAAAGGAGAAAATGGGAACTGCAGGCCAGAGAAAAAGCATCTATTCCTACATCAACTTTGCCCAGGGTAGCAGATGGGGCAAACCTTGAGGATTTTTTTTTACCTTTTGAGATTTTTCTTTTATTATCACCCTTAGTAAAGTTCATGAATTCCCTAGAGGGGAAAACAATTGCCAAATGACCAATGCCCCCACAACAGAAACACATCATTCTCTGAGGACTAAATCCTCCTTTTTCAGGGGCAAGTCGACCCAGCTGCATAGCCTCCTCCTCAGAGGGGACCGAGGCAGGATGAGGCCCCAGCACATTGAATGAGTCCGCCCCACTGCCCCTAGGCTGAAAATGGCAGGGAAGAGAAGTCGCCTCTCTTTCTCTAAGGCGCCTGTCAAGGCGTACCGCTAGTGACATGGCAGACTCTAAGGAGGTTGGTCTCTCATGGAAAGCAAATGCATCTTTTAATCTCACTGAGAGACCATGACAGAACTGACTCCGTAGTGCAGCATCATTCCAACCTGAATCAGCTGCCCATCTCCGAAATTCAGAACAATAAAGCTCAGCAGACAGTTTGTTCTGGCATAAAAAACGTAAGCTAGATTCAGCCAGAGCAACACGATCTGGGTCATCATATATCTGCCCCAGGGCCACAAAAAACCTATCCACTGATCGGAGGGGGAGTGCCCCCGATGGCAGCGAAAAAAGCCCAAGTCTGAGCATTACCCCTGAGCAGGGAGATGACAATCCTCACCCTCTGCTCCTCATCACCAGAGGAATGGGGACGCAAGCAGAAATGGAGTTTGCATGCCTCTCTGAAGCGAACAAAATTCTCACTGCCCCCGGAGAACGTTTCCGGAAGTGAGACCTTCGGTTCGCAACAAACTCCATGGACACGAGCAGAGGCAGATGCTTGAAGCTGAGTCATAGATTGATGGAGATCCGCTACCTCCAAAGAAAGACCATGCATGCGGTCAACCAGGTCAGAAAGCGGATCCATGTCAAAAGACGGTTATGGCGGATTATAATGTCACGGGTATATGCGTACAACAGGAGCATAAACAATGCAGAAGCTACTGACCGGACCCAAACTAGGGAGCATAAAGGGTGACCCCTGTCAGACCCTAAGAGCTCTCCCTATGCTGCTATACACATGCCCAGACCCTGATGGTGGGTCGAGGCATGCCCGCGTACCTAAGGCTGGTGACTGCTGAAACCCCTACAATAGTGGGAGGGGCACGGCCACCGGCGCCCTGCTCAGAATACGGACGGAACCGGGGTTGCCTCGGATCCAGTCAGCAAATAAACTAAAACACAATGTCTGCAAACTTATCTGTAGGAGCTGCAGCAGCAGTGAAGACAGATCCAAACTCAGCAGACAATATCCGATGTAACTTGCTTCAGCAGAACACTCCAGAGGCTGACACAACTCAGATGAGAAATATAATCCGCACGATTAAACAGGAAGAGGGGTGATTTATAGGAAGAGGAATCAATCACAGGAGGAACAGCTGGGAGGAGGGAAACTGAAAGTAAAGACCTCATCACAGGGGCGGAGAAACAGAGCTGTGAGAACTCCTCAAAACTCTGGTAGTGACATCATCACAGGGGCGGAGAAACAGAGTTGTGAGAACACCTCAAAACTCTGGTAGTGACAATCTGAACTTCTTTCAAGTTTTGCAAGTCTTTTATCCAACTCTCCCACCTTGGCCTCAAATTTTCAGGTATGGGTTCATCCCATCCCAACTTCTGTCTGCATAATTCTTGCAGTATTTCTTTTGCTCTGAGGATTACTGGGGCCAAGAATCCCAATGGATCATATATTGAAGCCACTGCGGAAAGAATGGTACGTCTAGTTGCAAGTTTCTCTTCAATTGATACCTCAAAGAAGAACTTGTTGTTCTCTACATTCCATCCCAATCCGAGTACATTCTGAACTGGAAGCTGATCATAGTTAAGATCCACATTTTCCATTGTTGTTGCACGTTCAGTGTCACTGATGAACTCCAGCACTTCTCGGTTGTTTGAGATGAATTTGTGAAGGCGCAGGTTTCCTCTTGCGCACAACTCTTGGCTTTCTTTCACAAGTTTGATTGCAGATTCTGTGGACTTTAGACTTATAAGACCGACATCTACATAAAAGTTTTTCTGCAGAAAATTTGCTGCCAATGGGCAATCCTTTTTATTCTGCATCGCCAAGTACTTCATACCATAATTGGCACAACCTGGAGACGATGCTGCTCCAAACAAATGCACTTTCATTCTGTATTCCGCTGGCTCTGTATCTGTATCTCGGTCCTCCCACCACAGAAACCTCAGGAAGTCTCTATTTTCTTTCTTCACATGAAACTGGTGGAACATCTTTTCAACGTCACACATGACTGCTACGGGATACTTTCTGAATCTACAGAGTACTCCAGGCAGAGTGTTTGTGAGATCTGGTCCTTTTAGTAGATGATCATTCAATGCAACACCATTGTACTTTGCTGAGCAATCAAATACTACTCTGATCTTATCTGGTTTCTTTGAATGATAGACACCTTGATGTGGGATGTACCACACTTCTTCTTTAGGCTGACTATCAACTTTCTCTGCATGTCCTTCTTTGAGGATGTCTTTGAGTTTTGGATCTCTTCCCATTCTTTTCTTCAAGCTTTTCAGCCTTGCTAGGGCAAGATCTCTGTTATTTGGCAGACGAGATCGTTCTCTAAAAGGTAGGGGCATTTCAAGATGACCTTGTTGATTTTGCTGATCACTGTCTTCTAGAGTGTGTACGAACTTTATGTCTTCTTGGGATACACTCTTTTCATTAGAACTTACATCTGCAAAGTCAGACTCTAGGATCTTGATTACTTTTGCTGGACTTATGGTTGGTAACTCTTGGACAGATATTCGATGACACAATCCTGTCACCTGTCTTGAGTTTGCAATCTGCTATTTTCCTCCAACCACACCCCATCCTAGATCAGTTTGAACTGCTTAGGGTTCACCTTTTCCTCCTGTGATTACCTTTCTTGGTACCAAGGCCTCGGGACAGTCGTAACCTATCAACAGTCCAACACCAAACTCCTTCAGCGGGGACATTTCATGAGATATGACAGACAGGTGCTCCCATTTGTTGGCTGTTTCACAGGTGGGTATGCGATCTCGATCTAGAGGTATGTCGTCTTTTGTATAAGCTGGAGGTAGATCTAATATGCAGTTTGAATGAAGTCCTCTAACTCTCAGTCCTTTGACTGTTCACCAATGTGTCTCTTCCAGTCATTGTGGTGAGTTTGAGTTTCACTGTTTCTGTAGCCACTTGTAATTTCTTGCAGATTTCTTGATCAATGAAGGTGACATCACTCTAACCAGTATCCAGTAGTGCATAGGCGTATACCTTCTTGTTCCTCTTTTTAGGATTTGAAATGCACACTGGTGCAACCATTGATGTGCCGTTGCATTCTCCTTCCCTCACTCTGCAGGAGAATACCGATACTTTCTTTTCTTCCTCAGTATCTTTAGGCATTGAGGATTTCTCTTTCTTTGGACGCTCTTCATGTAGTGGTGTAGGATGGTGTCCATTGCAAATGCTGCATGTGGCCTTTTTCTTACACTCCTTAGTAACATGGCCTTTTCTTAGACATCCAAAACACAGTTGGTTATCAAGTACAAACTTCTTCTTTTCATTTCGGGATTTCTCCTTCAATTGTTGGCACTTGTGTATGGAGTGGTTCTCTCCACAGAACATACACTTGAAGATAGTCTGATGATTTGTCGGTTCTGACTCTTTACTGATCCCAGTAGTAACTTTGAACTTGTTCTCGTAGGCGTCTAGACCTTTAGCTGCTGTGTTGGTTTCAAAGCTAGTTGCTCTTGCGCATCTTATCTCTCTTGCAGGCCTTTCTTCTAAGGATTTTAAGGCGTAAGATGCTGTTACTGGATTACATGCTATCCGTGCTTCTGAGAGAACTTTTTTAAACTTGGGAAGTCCTTACCTAGATCTAACTGTTCAGTCACATAGCGCTTCCATCTAGAAACCACTTCTTCAGGTAGGTTAGCTAGCATCCTGTGGTTTTCTAGATAGTCGTTCAGTACTTCTAGACCTCGTACATGTGGGATGGCATTGCTGCATGCTTGCAGGAAGTCACCATACTCTTGGAGTCTGAAGTGTTCTTTAGGACCTATTTTAGGCCAGTTATTCAATTTCTCTCTAAAAGCTCTTTGTAGTAAGAAAGGATGACCATATCTTGCATTTAATTTTTCCCAAGCTTGCTTGTAGGCTTCTTAGTCTTTTCTATAGAAGTCACCTTCAAGAACTTTCTTTGCTTCCGTTACAACATATCTCTGAAGGTAGAATAACTTGTCAACTGGACTGAAGCAATGATGCTCAATGATCATTTCAAAACTTGCCTTCCACTCCATGAACTTCAGTACGTCTCCTGAAAATACAGTGGGTTCTGGAACGGGAAGTCTAGTGAGGACTGTTCTCTGTTGTCTTGCTGGGACAATAGTTGTAACACTTTTCTGATCATTGCAGTGAAATCTAGGAATAGAATCATCCGGTTCTATTTTCTCACTTAGTTCAGAATTAGGTGAGTCCCTTTCTTCATCTTTTCTGGTTAGAGGGTAAATTCACACACCCTTTTCCTAACAGTGGACTAGGCCTCTCTTTGTTTTTCTGAGCAGGGATGGAAGAATAATGACTTATTTCTTCACTACATGATAGAGATTTCCTTCCATTCTCGAGGGTGTATGGAGGAAAGTAAGAGTCTGTTTCTTCACTTGGTACAGATTTGAACCTAAGATCACTCTGATTCATATCCTCTTCAAGTACTCTGTCTGGCTTCTATAATCTTAACTTCTTTCTGCCTTTCCAGACTTTCCATCTGTTGGCGCTGTGCATCTCTTTTGGCTATACGTAGATGCTGCGCCTCGATGGCAGATTCCATCTCTATTTCTGCTCTCTTAACAGCAAGTTGTTCAGCTAATTCCTTTCTTTTGGCTGAAGTACTTGAGGACTCTGATCTGTGGCTGGCACTTCTGCTAGCGTAGGAAGTAACACTTGAGATTGTGGTTCCGCCTAAGGATTTAGCATAGTCTCTCATAAAAAGCTAATTTATTCTCTTTCTAGCCTTAACTTCATCATAATTAGCTGCAGATGAAAGTTCTCTCATGAGCTTTATTAAATCTTTAGTGACTGCAGTACATGTGTCCATGTTCCTTACAATATCCTGGGAAGGTGTTGTAAGTGACCGCAGGTTGACATATGCTGCCATAAGCTCTGATTCAGATTCTTCTACCGTCTCTACCATGTCACTCAGATTCCATTTTATACTTTCTTGTTTTAGCTTTCTACGAATGCCTATAATGTACATTTTCCACTTATCATACATCCGGGTGAACTTTTTCTCTTTTAATGCTGCTTCTTGCTCCAAATTTTCCAGCATCTTTGGGGTCAGTTTTCTGGCATGTGATGAACGTTTTAGTTCATTTGTTTGGGCTATATTTGTTTGAGGCAAGACTAATGCTGCATCAGACTCTTCTACCTCAGACAGGTTCCCTTGCTCTTCACCTTCTATCTATCTTTGCATCCTCTAACAATGGCATGGTAATACTAGGCTCAGACATTTTACTTTAAATGCTATACCAATCAATATGAATAATAAGGACCTGTCAATTTAAATGCAATACTGACAAATGCAGGCAATAAATGACTTTCACTTTAAATACTTTAGAGTCTGTGTACTACAAACTGTCCTCTGTTTTACGTTAAAGTCTGTTTTTCCTGAACACAAAAATGTTTTTTTATGCCAAAACCTATGTGCAATGACAAACAATAAAGGAAAGCTTTGACCTTATTGTGAAGAGCAGGATACGGCAATCTAAAGGTTGCAGGAACAAATGTCATTCTTAAAGGAGACTTGTCTTTTCTGATGCGATGACTTGCGATGCTCTGTGATGACTTGCGATGCTCTATGATGACTTGCAATGCTTTGTGCTGACTTGCGATGCACTGCTGGGCCTAATGGCGGAAAACAAGCTGGCTGCAGTACGTTATCTCTCCGTGGATAGCGGTGCAGGCACTCTAGCTCTGGACTTTGGCCTCCCTCCATGCATCTCTTTCTCTCTCTAGGGATCGCAGGAGGTTTGGCGCTCTTTCTATACTATTTTGCCTTTGCCGTTCTGCCACTTTAAGAGTCGGCTGCAGTCTGAATAATGCACATGTTCTATGGCCTCTATGGTGCTATGCTTCTCTTATGCGCTCTTTACTGTGCAAGTTGAGGAGCGTTATTGCTTTGCCCTCTAAGGGTAAAAGTTCCACTGTGGCAGGCGCAGCACTATCAAGTGCCTTGTGCGCTGTGGCATTAGAAGAATTATTATATCTGTCTCTCTTTAGTCTAATCAGACTGTCTTTACTCTATAATTCCTCTAGCACCGTTCTATAAAAGCAGTAGGTTTAAAGAGCACACCAAATACTTTAAAGTAACTTCTATAATAACTTTAAACTGTCTTCATATAACACTGCTGCCTCTGCAGCAGAAAGTCCATGTACAAACATGTGGTGAATGAGGTATCACAAAATGGTGGATCAATCTTGTCTGTAACATAAGATGGTGGGTGGATCTGACTCTCAGGTATAGCACTTTGACATGCAATATAATTTGCAGTATAGCTCTCAGTTTGCTCTTGGTCTGTATAAACTGCTCTACATTAGCTCTGTATTAGCTGGAACTGTGCAGTTTGTAGTTTGCAGTATGGGATGATTGGTAATTCGTATGGTGGAACTATAAGTAAACATATAACAGGTTCAGCATACAGTCCTACTCACACTATTAAACAATAGGAACCTATATAATTGTATTAAATACCTTTTTGGCCTTTTTCTACTTCTATAGAACTTTCTCTGGCTGGAACTCTCTCTGTTCTCTCTCTGTCTCTGGTGAATACTGAATCTAGCATGGTTTGCTAGGGGATTTCCACACAGGTTTAGAGTGTGAAGCTGGCTGTGATTGGCTACAGCTCTTGTGTAATATAAGACTCACTGTGATTGGCTTACCTCTTCTAGCTAGATAATGACTCTTAAAGGTACATTTTTCTTTTTCTACCTATGTTAACAAAATGCATATATAACTGTTATAAACATTCATAAACATAAAGTACATTAATAACTCTGCTTTTAGCTTAAATATATGAACATGTGAACTGTATAGGGGTTATTGGCAGGTTTAGGTGTATACAGATACATGCTGCACTAGTAACCTAGGACAGGTTTTAGCTGGCCAGCTACAAGCCCCTTTGCCCCCAGTTTTGCTAATCTCTACCTGGGCTGGTGAGAACAGAATGTAGTATTTGGGGATACCACTTCGAACTGGTCCCAACACATTATACTATGGCTTCGTTTCACAGACGATGTGTTCATCCTGTGGAAAGGGAATGAACACCAGTTCCACAAGTTCATTCATGCACTTAACATTAATGAACTCGGCCTGTTTTTCACAGCTGACATCCACAGAGATGAGATCACATTTTTAGATCTCAAGATTGCTAGGGAACAAAATGGAAATATTGTTAGCAACATCTTCCGAAAACCCACTACGACAAATACATTGCTGCATTGGGACAGCTGGCATCCCTATCCATTAAAAAGAGGTATACCCAGAGGTCAATATCTTAGAGTGCGACGCAATTTCAGCTCACTCGACAAATATCATGTGGCAGCAAAGGATCATCAAGATAGATTCACAAGACGGGGTTATCCAGCAAAGGTGCTCCACTAGGCCCATCAACATTCTTTATGCAGGACACCCTATTGAATCCAAGACCCAAACCTGAGGTAGAAAACTCAGCCCGTAGCACCATTGAAGTGGTCAAACGTTCGCAACGAGGGGGTGATTTCGACAGACTTGTTCTGAAAAAAGAAGCAGGCTGGATATTTAGACTTGGTACAGTCAGGCCGACTGGCATGAACGACCAGATTTCATTCACCTGTTTCATTGAAAAAGAAGTCTCTCAATCATGTCATCAATTTATCATTTCTGCATTATAGACCACTTTTGTGAATCTATCATGGAGGCAAATGACCCCTATTCAATCTTAAATAACTGAACCATAGTAAATAATAAATAATGACGTGACACCTTGTGTTGGAATAAAAATGGCCACAATGCTTTATTATGGGTAAATAAATTGTTAAATAATTAAAACTTCAATTTCATTAAATAAATAACCATAAAAAATTCCAATAATTACTCAGCAATAGCTGGGTGATACAGCCCCTCTAATAAAGCAAAGCGACATAAAGCATGAAGCATAACATAAAGCATGAAGCATAAAGCAGGGGAGGGAGGGCGGGGCGACGATCCGGTCTTGATAAAACTGGCCCAGAAACGCAGCTGAAACCCTCCTTTCAAGGACCATATTTTCTCGCCGCCAGCATCAACACCAATCAGGTGTCCGGAAATCTCCCTCAGCAACCAGCTGCACCAATCAGAGGAGATCCCTGTCTGTCATCCAAGGCTCAGGTGAGACCGGATAAAACCGGCTGATGCTGTCAGAAAACTTTACCACTTGAGGTAAACCTGAAATAAAAGAGCGGGAGAGAAAGGAGAAACAAAAAATCATACAAAAATACAAAATTTCGGTGTCATTGCCCCCATGTGTCCCCCAAGCGAAACGCTCTGGGGGGCCTGAACATGGAGGCAAATGACCCCTTTCAAACTTACCTGAATACCTTAACCATAGTAACCTGAAGATTCTGCTATAAATTTTCATCATCACACCTATATAGCATTACAGGTCCTTTGGAGACATGATTATAATTACAATATCATGTCACCCCCGTACACAGACATTTCAATAGGTAGTAATTAATCATTTGTGACACCTAACAATAGGTATCAGGACGCACTCTATTACCTATGTTGTTTCATTTATGAGCTTTCTCTTTGGGTATAACATAATTGCCCTCAATTCTTCCAATGCCCAGTCTAGCATCAGATATTAATATATTGTCCCCCCCCTTACTTATTATCCATATCATCACGGAGCTATTGACTCGGCTGAGGACCAGTATAAAGACGGAGCATGCATCTCAACTCTGCCTACCCTGACCGGCCCCCGCAGCCTGATAGGTTCGTTAACTGAAAGTGGACGGGGTTTAGTATTTATAAGACACTTGCTGAGACGCGCGCGTCACGGCCATACCAGAGCCGGACGCGTGGCCCCTCATTATCAGTAGGGGCAGCGTGCATTCCTCACTTGCTACTTTAAAGGGAACCTGTCACCTAGAAAATACATATTAAACTGCCAGCAGTACCTTATTGCATCCTGTAGCATGATTATAAAGGTGTCTGTGTCTTTTCTGTGCAATGCGGCAAAAGTCTGAAAAAAGACTTTTATTCAACTGGCCACGCTATGTAAACGATAGTCTTGAAGTCAAGGGGGCAGCGGCTTTCTCGCTTGAAGTCAAGCGCGCCCTGTCCCCTTTCCCTCCCCTTAGAGTTTGATTGAGAGGATGTCCAATTCCTTCACTGCCCGTTGCTTTAATGTAGTCTCGCGCATGCGCAGGCTCTCATGTGCCTGAGCATTGAGCCTTTTAAAACTACCTTACAGTGGAGGGGAACAATGTGCAGGCGCCGGCATTGCAGGGACACAGCGCACATCCAAGACTACATTCAAGCGTCCAGTAGAGAAGGAAATCCTATCAGTATCTCTGTATCTGATGATCTGGCGTCTACCAGAGAAACGCGTTGAGCCCCATCGATATAATTGTTTAAGCGACAATTGACTTATACATATTTTGCTGATGCATATAGTTAATTACCCACATTTGGATCTATATCAGCGGCAGCCTGTGTGAATCCAGACAGCCACTATACACACCCAATAGACCTATAAGTGGAGTTTAATTATATTGTTTCTGTGGGCAATAGATAACACCTATCATTAAGGTACCATTTTCTTACCATCCTTGGTGCACATAATATTTATGTCATCTGAACATGGGTCTAGCTCAGACATTTATTTATCTATACCTCTAAACTTACAGCAATATCCAGATTGGGTTGATTTACACATTTGGGAGCCTCTCCCGTGAACATCCAGGGACTCAATAGTTTAGAGGTTAGAGCCTGCAATACAGGTGGCACCTGCCCATTAGAGGTTTTAATAGTTTTATTTAATAATAAAGCTTTGTTATTTTCAAGGCAGTGAATCCCTAAATGCGGTTCCAGCCTAGACACACCAACACCTTGGCCAGGTGATCGCAATGCCGCCTCCGAGTTCTCAAGCTGTGATTTCAGCACCAATGTCTTCCTCATTTTCCACCTTGTCCTCAGCCACCACTGTAGGCACAGTTCGGAATGGTCCTTCAGCATACCACCTATGCAGAGCATGTCAGGCTGGTCTGCACCTGGCCAGCCTGGCGAACGGAATCACAGTGGGGAGGAACTGCTCCATGTCTTCAATTATGAAATCAAATCCTTGCCAACTGAAGATCGGAACCATGGTGACATTCTATTGGTTCTGCATCAAGGAGGGCTGACCCATGAGTTCTGCATGGTGCACATCTTTAATCTGGTTGTAACACGGTTTCTGAAGTCTTCCACCTACCTCCAAGACGTCTTTAAAACGGCCATGAAACTGTGCATGCACTTCAGCCACTCCTACAGTACAAAACACGCCGTCCTTGAGCTGCAAAAGCAGAATACTGTTCCCCAACATCGCCTCATATGCAACATTTCCACATGTTGGAACTCCATCCTCCACATGTTGGACTGACTATACGAGCAGAGGAAGGGTGTCAATGATTTCTTGATGATACAAGCGGACAGGGGTACTCCCCTGTGTAACTTTAACATTAGTCAGTGGCAGCTCATGCGTGACACCCACTGTTTGCTTAGGTCCTTTGAGGAGGCCACTTTATTTGACAGTCGCCAGGACTATGAGATGAATGATGCCATTCCACAGGAGGACATTTATTCACAGGAATTGTATACAGAAATAGGTGGTTTATCTCCATAGGAGACGAACAGAAGGAGCATCAGAAGCTGGAGGATGATGTGGAAGTCAAGGCAGATGACCCCCGACAGACTGTGGCAGTATGCAGTAGAGATGGAGGCAGGGAGTCCCTCTGATTCCCTTATGCAAATGGCCAGATACATGCTGAGTTGCTTGCATAGTGACAACTGCATTATCACCATTTGGAAGAGGAATGACTACTGGCTCTCCAAATGGGGGCCTTTTTTACACCTGCTGAGGAATGATAAATAAACTACTATCTGTCGCGGATATAAAGCGCAAAATGCTTTATATACAAAAAAAAAAAAAAAAAAAAGGATCAAACAAAAAATATAAAAGTTATTGATCCTATTGCGGAGAGGGCGACATAATAACCTCTCAGCTCGTTCGCGAGAACCTTAACTATTTTGTGCAACTAGAAAGAAAACAAGGTACCAAAATATATGTGAGTTTATTATATATTAGTGCTAAATACAAAATCGAAATTAAAGAAAAGTAGGGCTATCAACCCCTTCCTATTACCTATTAACCAATTGAGGTATATGGCAGCACTATAAATTTACCAGCTCGATATCAGGCTAGGGAATATCAAAATTCCCAAGAGACTAGGTATCAATGCCTGATCCTCATTTTAGCAATATGCATCTTTGCTAAGAGAGTAATCAAAATTGACCAGGAGTCTTTACACTACGGATCCACAGATATGGAATCTAACTATATACCGGGCTAAGTAACTTATCAATACCGCAAGCAATAAACAAGATATATGTTACCAAGGGTCAAAAGGTGAGTAGGGCTCCGGAGGGATGGTCAGCTCTCCAGAGGGTTCCCTGTGATCCCGAGTAAAATCCACGTGTCTGTTTAATCTTTTGTTTGTAGTCTTTTTTTTTTTTCGGAATCCCCTCTCTCATTCCGTCTACGATTAATATTCACAGACTTATCAAAAGAATACACCCCTTTAGAAAAAAAAAAAAGGGAGAAGTGAGTATCCTAAAAAAAGGTTTAAAATTTGCGCCAGTCACACTATTTAATAAGTTTGAAGCGTTTGTAGGCATCCGCAAATTTATGTGTAAACTTGCACTAAAAAGATACTTTTTAAAAAAGCAGAAAAATGCAGGGAGTATTAATATGTATACAAAAGAATATGTTCAAGATGAGGAATTGTAACTGAAGCCTGAAGGGGCTCCGATATGTTCCTGATTGGAAATATTGCGAATTTCTCAGCTTTTAACATCCGAGTGAGGGATTAGCCAGTGTTGTCAGTTGCTTATCCATGTGGTGCATCTTTTTTCTGTGAGTTATGTGTTTATATATTTCCATCCGCACATGTTTTATTTTGTGTAGGATGTTTGTGTGGTGCTTGTGGTTCGCGCCGGTATCCTCCATTGTATGCAATTTTTGCTGGGGATAGCCGTTCGCTGCGAACCACATGCGGAGGAACTGCCCCCCCAGTTTGAAACACGCCACAGTGTTTGGGGTTTGGAGCAGTCCCACCCATTTAGGCCACGTTTATTTCTGTGATTCTTGCAACTAAGTTCTTCTTAGAAAAGAAAGGGGAATTGAAACAGATGCAAATAGAATTCCTAGGAGAATGTATTATGTTCATTTTAGAAAAAAACTATTTTTTATATAATAAACATTTTTACCTACAGAAATGGGGGACCGCTATGGGGACGAGGTTCGCACCGGCGTTCGCTAATCTATACGTGGGACAGTGGGAGCACTAATTTATCCACTGTGACGGCGGACTCCAGGCGGGCCTCGTCCTCTGGCATCGATTCATAGACGACATAGTTTTTATATGGGATGGTGAGGAATGTTTTTTTAAAGAATTTTTAGAGGATATAAATAAAAATGAATTTTATCTTGAGTTCACTCCAACGTACAGCAAAACTGAAGTTAATTTTTTAGATTTGACCATTTTTATTGAAAATAACACAATTTGCACCAGAACTTTTAACAAACCAACCGATGCCAATAGTTTTATCTCCATTAACAGTTGCCATCTACCACGTTGGTTAGAGAATGTCCCACGTAGTCAATTTCTACGCATTAGGAGAAATTGTACCAAAATGGAGCATTATGAAGAAGAGGCTGACTGTATGCAGAATAAATTTGAAATAAAAGGGTATAATGAGGAAAAACTACAAAAATGCAGGACAGAAATCAAACAAATAGAGAGACACACGCTACTAGAGGATAAAAACAGTACAGCAAAAGAGGAAAAAAATGTATGGACCTTCCCTCCCATTATTGTCCCCTACAATAGACAAACAAGAAAATTAAAGAAGATAGTGGGGAGACATTGGGAAATATTGAAAGAAGATAAAATAGTGGGACATTTAGTTCCAGAAGTCCCTAAATTCATTTTCCGCAAAGCATGCAATCTATGTAACGTTCTAGCACCGACGAACAAGTGTATGGACAGTAAAATCATAGAACGAGGAAAAAACCATATAAAAATACTAAATGTTTTTTTTTTCCTTGTAGGAGATGTGTCGGATGCAAGAAAGCACATAATAATAATAAAAAATATGGAGTGTTAGAGAATATGGATAGGACTTATACACATAAAATTGAAAAATCCATCACATGTAACAACCAGGGCGTGATATATGCGATCATCTCTCCATGCAAAAAGATTTATATTGGGCGTACTAAAAGAACCCTAAAGAAAAGAATCAGCGAGCACATATATAACATAGAGAGAAAATATGCAGGACACCCTCTTTCAAATCACTATAGAGAGAAACACCAAGGAAAATTTAAGGGATCGGAATTTTGTGGATTAGAGTTGGTGGAAAAGGACAAAAGGGGCGGTGATTTCATTAAAAAAATGTCAAAACAAGAAACTAGAATGATTTTCAATATGAACACACTGGTCCCATTTGGCCTCAATAGCAAAATTGAGATATATGCATTTGAATAAGATGGCGTACTATACTATAATACAGAATGGAAGGAGGCGTAGAATGATTGACAGCAGGCTAGGCAAATCGAAGAACAGGCATACATGATATATATAGGGAAGACACTGGGGGGTAAAGAAACACTTCTGAGGAAGGATAGCGTTTACTATCCGAAACGCGTAGAGGAATTAGTGGTGCCTGCGACCTTGCGTCACAGACAGTGACGTCACAAGCGTGCGTTTGCGCGCGATCCACTACAGGAGCCGCGCCACCAGCCGCGTCTCCACGTGCAGAGTCTCCCTGCAGTGTGCCTGCCGTTCAGCCAGCCATCCCTCTACTACTAACGCCTGAACACCGTGTACAAACAATAAGTCTGTCTATGTGTGATATCAAGCAATATATGTAGTGAGTGCGGCAGAAACAGAATGGAGTATACCACTTAGTGTGTGATAGTTTTCTTTGTTAGAGCGCGGTACTACAAGGTTAATTTGGCCCTTTAGATAACATTCTTTCAACCAAAGCAGAGGGTGTGCACATATGGTAATGGTACTGTGAGATCATACATTACCCAAAATACTTTGTGGTGAATGGTGTAGTGTTACCTGCCGATACCTAGGTGGCAATGTTGTGTAATCTATAAATGTGAAACTTTAAAGAGTTAAATTTATATAATGTGACTTCATGTTAAGTGGTAAACATCCACCACCTGGGACATACATCAAAAAGGTAGGCATACCCCCTGACACTTGGAGCAATTAAAAACTAGATTCCCAGAAACTAGTATAACTGTTCTCACATCATAAAGCTAAAATGTAGACAACAAATGTGTGGGTTTTTGGATTTCACAGGTGCCTTATCTTTTGAAAATAACACAACTTTTCTGAGCAACTTCTCATTAAGAGAAGTCCAACTGAGTATGCTTTCCTACATACCTCGGGAATACACGCCTCTGGTGATACACACACAGGATATATATACGTTAGTATATGATTATAACATATAACAAAATAAAACCAATATGTGAAGCAATATAAAACAACACATATGTGATATATCGATTAACTTGTGTCAAAACGAAATACGATCCACTATATGAACAAACAGACATCGTATGTTTGTCTCATTAATAAATCTCATTATAAAGAGATGACAGACGTGTCCCAGGAAGAACCTTATCTCGGCTCATAGCCTAGTGATGAGGTAAAATCACTCCCTTAGATAGGCCCACATCTGCCAGGAAGGACCTTTCCTTGAACCCATTTTTCTCTTTTACAATGAAAGTTCATACAGGAGGGTGAACATAAGTACAACATGGCTTCTTATAGGCCATGAATACACGTTATAACAATAATAATGTATAAATGTTTATATACTTATGAAAAGGCATGACATATCGAGACATCGGTTGGTCGCTGCCTATGTGCCCCATTGCCCATCCTCATGAAGGTCTAACCGGGGGCAACCTGCAGACACTACTGTCTGCTGAGCTGTGTATCTAATCCTATCCTGTGTGATACTGTCTGCTGAGCTGTGTATCTAATCCTATCCTGTGTGATACTGTCTGCTGAGCTGTGTATCTAATCCTATCCTGTGTGATACTGTTTGCTGAGCTGTGTATCTAATCCTATCCTGTGTGATACTGTCTGCTGAGCTGTGTATCTAATCCTGACACGTCATATGACTGAACATTTAAGGACCTGCGAACTGCTGAAACCTGTGATCAGTTGTTATGGAAACCTAGGGTAGGACCTGTGAGCTTCTATTGGCTGATAAGAGACATATGATCGTGTGCATGGCAGTTGGGGCTGCTATTGGCTAATGCAGGTCATTTTTTGGAAATGTCTCAGAAACGGTACGTCCTAGAGAGCTGAGACTAAGTCTAAGTAAAAATGGTCTTTTCTACTTTTGGAAAGACCATTTTTACTTAGACTATTTTCCTTGTAAAATTCCTCACCTTGGCACTTATAGTGCTACCTACCTTGTGAAGTAAACTATACAATACGTGTATATTGGGCATATGACGAACCTCCAACATATGGATACCGCACTTAAATGAAATATCCCTTTTATGTGAATAGTACTATATTATTTGCTACAATTAGACTACTCTCTTGTTACAACATTGCCACCTCATTTGATGTTGTTGAAATACGCTTCGTGGAAAGATATTACATCTGTCAGCTCTATTAGATAGCCTTTAAGGGCCCCTCTCCATCTGTATCCTGCTTGGTTGGGGATTTTTTATCCCTGACTTTTTATTACTACTATTTTTTATCTCTTTATTTTTTTATTTTTATTCTTTTTTTATCCTTAATAAATTATGCTTTTATACACATAATATTGCATATGGTGAGTCTTCTGCTTCTGCTATAGCTCCAGACTGCAAGTGCCGGTCTCAACTTGCGTTATACATTATTTATATTGTCTGGCTGGGTACCAGATCATAGATCAGAGCACCCAATCTCCATAGCTTCTTGTATTGGTGATCCACTCCATTTGCTACATTCCTCCAATTTCTAGTATGTATGTGTGTATATATATATATATATATATATATATATTGTGACGTACCGCACCTCGCAGCCCCGCCTGACGTCACTGTATGTCCGGATCACACGGTACGGTTTTGGCACTGGTTACCAAGACTTGTTACGCCCTCCCTGGGAGTACGTAAGGTCAGCTTGGCACAGTTTTACACAGACAGCCCCTGTCCACACGGGCACAGAGAGTGAGAGAGGGTGGCCCACGCTACCTCCGGCATGGCACATCACTCGCTCACAACCCTGACAGGCTAAGAGAGCCCTTTCACTGCCCCAGTGAGACGCAGCCCTGCTAGCCCGGTAGACTGCCACTAGTTCGAAGCAATACGGATAATAATAATACATTAGTAAGTGCCTTGTATTAACGTTCTCTACATGATAAATGCCATTTCTGAAGTGAGACAACCCCTTTAAGGGCGCACTAGATGTAATACTATATACACAGAATATATACAATGGTCAGCTATGCAAATACAGGTGATGGTACAGTGAGAGTTAACAGATAAAAGCCAGTTACCAGATACATATGTGGTCCATTAAAGTTGTAATCTTGTAGAACTCTTGGATGATATAATCCTTAGATGTAGTCACATGGGAGGCCGTGAGGACAGTGAGTTTCTAGGTCCCTCCAAACATGACACCCCGTGACCTCCCTTCAGAGAAAGACAATCATCTCTGTCCTGCACGGGCACCTCCCCCTTTCCTCCCCCGCCCGGGAGGATCCCACTCCCCCTCCTTTTGGCTTGACAGCCGGAGATCCAAAAACCCATTATGGATCCTAGATCCTCACCGGAAGGAGTTCTCCGTATCTCCCCTTTCCTATGTCCCACAGGCAAACGAAGACCAGGAGAACGTCCGTCTCGTTCCCAGGGTCTCAAAGATTTCAACGATGCATTTATGAGATGTACGGGCAGTTCATAATTTCTTATGAACTCCCGGATCCATGATATCTGGGGAGTTTCTTTATAGTCGTTGACCATCTCAGCCCCGATCAGTGGAGCTGAGCTGCCAGCTTGTCTAAGCCGAGTGTGACATGTAACCACAGGGTCTGCTCTGAAGCATGGCCACCTTTGGAGCCTGTTTCCTCTGCCAATTCCCTTCACCTGAGCAAATGGGCAGGCATTAAATCCTAACTCCACATATTCCATATATATTCAAAACCTTTATCAGAAATCTATTTCCATACGCTTAGTTTTATGTTAAATATCGTTCAATTGAGGCACAAAGTCATCTGAATCAGAAGGTAGGCAATCTTTATTTCCTGCCGACAGTGAGACAACCATATAACACACGATACAATGCTGTCAGCTCTGCTAAGCAGCTGTCTGATTATGCTAGGAGTCCAGGCTTTATAGAAGGTTCCTTATGTAAGCAATAAAGAAATAAGCTATATAATAATAATTGCTGTAACTAGGCAGGTTAGAAGATACTGTGCATAGAACATATAACAGGAGGTTTCTATAGAATATGACAGGAGGATGAGGCAGGATGTTCTATAAACTGATGACCCAGATGTTCTCTGCAGTTGTGCTTTATTACCCAAGTCAACAGTCTTTACAAAAATAACTTTTGTTAACCCTTAAAATGATATGAATTTCAAAAACTTTTCCAACATGGTGTAGTGGATGAATCCGGTTATGTCGGAGATGCTTCAACTGAAGAGATTGGTCACCACCTCTGTCTAAGGCACAATGGATGGATCTGAGGAGTTCTGGTGCCAGAGCTACTGTCGCCCAGCTGATTGGTGGGGTGCCAGGTGTCGGACCCCCCACCTATCTGATACTTATGTCCTATACTGACAGCAGGCCATCGAGATCCCATTACTGGAAAACCCCTTTAATGACATACGCATTATTGTCATTTAGAGCATGGGGCGGTTTAATGGTCCAAGCATCATTTTTACTTCTTGTGCAACCCACCAAATTTTTACTATTGTTTTTACATGTAACATAGGGTTCTTTATTAATATGTTTTAGAGATTTTTTTTATCTTTTTAGGTTTTATTTGGGGGAAAAAGTCATTTTATTTTAAACTCCAGCTGCTTATTCTTTAAATATGCAAATTGACACCAAAATAAATGGTTAAAATTGGTCCCTGTTTTGGTCATTTTAATATTTTTGTTTTTGTTTCATGTGAAAAGGCCGACTATGCTGACGGTTTCAGCAGGTGTGAACTGTTTTTTTATTTTATTCTCACTTGTATTTTATGATATATTTTAATACTTTTAAAATACATTTTGGCAGGTGGGACAGTTACAATTTTTTTTTATTTTGCAATTTTCTTTATAACTGGGACATCCACATGTGGCAAGTGATGCTTGTGCGGCATAACGGCCCCTGTCTGGCAAGGTAGAAACCACTATGTGCACAAAACAAGCCATCACCGAGAGAATATATTAAGGGGCAGCGTCCAAAACCATCCATAAGAACAGTAAAGGATCACTACCACCCTCCCCATCCGAGCTATCGGCATTACTTTTAGAAGTACAGATGTAGCAGGGTTAACACACAAACTCTTAACTCAAATTGGTCACAAATGCAACATATCCAATGAATATATTTTATATCAAGTCATCTTCAGTTATAAAACTAAACAATCCCGAGCTGGTGTAACATACAATACAAAATAACCAAGGATTCCCCCACTGGTAAATTCAAGTGAGATGAGTGAACCACATGACTTCTACAAATACTGGAGTGGCGGGGACCCCACTTGTTGGGTTTATCTACAGCTACATTTTGGTCAGGGTGTACAGATTCAGAATATATTTCTCTAGGAAGAAGATTAATGGCTTCTATGTAATGAGACAATCCTAGCCTGGGTCACTTTTTGGGAGAACTTGCACATTACTGATGAAATGTACCCAGTAAGACCAGAGCTGACGGTTTTTTAATGCTACAAATACTTATAGGGGTAGAACAGACCGGGGCTGGAATAGGGAGATCATTATCTTTTTATATCAGGCCCTGGTTTTGTGCTTCACCAGGTATGGTTGAAAGATACACTACTCCCATAGATTTACAATGTGTCACGCAGACAGACTTACTCTTACCAGTGGTAGCCCCTCTCTCTATTACTACCCCTGTGCTGTCCTCATGCTCAGTTAGATGTAGGTGGAGGGTCCTTAAAAATGATTTTAGGGATTTAGGTCACAAGCTTAGGTCAAGGACCTCAAACGCAGTGTAGGGTTGTTTCAGTGCCAAAATTTTGATTCGGTATCGATACCATAAAAAGTATTGCGATACTCGATACCATTCGATACCATTCGATACCACGCGAAAAAAATAAAATGCCAAAAAAAGTCACGAGCGTTCCGCATTTTATGTAACGTCCAGCCCATAATACAACAGTCCTATCCTATTTTTGGGGGGGACAAGGCGAATTAAAGAAAATGGAGAATTGTGCAGTTTTTTTTTTTTTTTTTAATTTTATGGGTGTTCACTGCTTAAAAGAGGATTTTTTTAAATAGTTTGGACTTTTGAGAGGTAGCGATATGTAATATTTTATTTATTTATTGTTTATATATTTTATATGTAAAATTGGGAAAGGGGGTCATTTATACTTAATATTTTGGTGTACATTTTTTTACTTTTTTTTTTTTTTTGACAGTTTATTTATTAACTTTTTCCCCCCCTTAGGGGCTAGAACCTGGGATCTTTTCATCCTATTCACCCTGATAGAGCTCTATCAGGGTGAATAGGGCTTTACATTCTCCCTGCTGCCCTGTACATAGTGCACACAGCAGCAGGGAGCTGATCATGGCAGCCAGGACTTCAGTAGCGTCCTGGTTGCCATGGTAACCGATCGGAGCCCCAGCAATACACTGCTGGGGCTCCGATCACTACCACCAACGAGGAGGAGGTGAGAAGACCCTGTGGCCACTGCCACCAATGCTTTTAATACTGGGGGGAGGGAGGAAGGGGGGATGGGAAGGGCGCACTGGCCAAATGTATTTAATACTGGGGAAAGGGAGGGGGCGCACTGGCCACCAATGTTTTAATACTGGGGAAAGGGGGGACACTGGCCAATGTCTTTAATACTGGGGACAGGGGCGCACTGGCCACTAATGAGGAGTAACGTTTAATATACAAATGCAGGCAGAAGAAACTCATTGCCGGCACCTGCCTGTGACAGGGCGCTGCGATCAGCGGCAGTTAACCCGGCACCTGAGGGGTTAACTGCCGCGGATCGCAGGGCCCTGTCACAGGCAGGTGCCGGCAATGTGTTTCTTCTGCCTGCATTTGTAAAGTAAACGTCACTCCTCATTGGTGGCCAGTGACCCGGCCTCCTCCTCCTGTCTCTCTTCATTGGTGGCAGCGTGGCACAGGGGGAGGGAGAGACTGCCTCCTTCTTCCTGTGCTGCTGAGGGAACATGGCCGTGCTGAGAGCGGCGCAGCCACGTTCTCTGATTCTGGGCTGTGCAGTAGTACAGCCCAGTATCAATAAAAGGCAAATCCCGGTATCGTATCGATACCGGGCTAAAAGTATTGAATGGGTATCGAAACTTCGATACCCGAAACAACCCTAACGCAGTGTTTTCCCAAAATACTACCTGTACCACGAGCCACCCAAGAAAGGCAGCAGGAAATTGGGGAGGTTAACAAGTGGCTTAAGAACTGGTGTAGGAAGGAATGGTTCGGGTTCCTGGAGAAATGGGACGACTTCTCTGTCGGCTACAGGCTCTAGTGTAGGGATGGGCTGCACCTCAATGGGGAAGGGGCAGCTGTTTTGGGGGAGAAGATGGCTAGAAGGTTGGAGGAATGTTTAAACTAAGATATGGGGGGGGGTAATTACATTATAGGAGGGGAATATAGTGCAGATAGAGACCGGGGGCAAGGTAATAGAACTGGGGGAGGAATGGAAGGAGGGACTAGAACCGTTCAGTAGGAAAGATGTAAGGTAAAAAATATACATAAACCTCTTAATTGTATGTATACTAATGCCAGAAACATAGAAACATAGAATGTGTCGGCAGATAAGAACCATTTGGCCCATCTAGTCTGCCCAATATACTGAATACTATGAATAGCCCCTGGCCCTATCTTATATGAAGGATGACCTTATGCCTATCCCATGCATGCTTAAACTCCTTCACTGTATTTGCAGCTACCACTTCTGCAGGAAGGCTATTCCATGCGTCCACTACTCTCTCAGTAAAGTAATTCTTCCTGATGTTACTTTTAAACCTTTGCCCCTCTAATTTAAAACTATGTCCTCTTGTAGCAGTTTTTCTTCTTTTAAATATTCTCTCCTCTTTTACTGTGATGCTTCCCTTTATGTATTTAAAAGTTTCTATCATATCCCCTCTGTCTCTTCTTACTTCCAAGCTATACATGTTAAGGTCCTTTAACCTTTCCTGGTAAGTTTTGTCCTGCAATCCATGTACTAGTTTAGTAGCTCTTCTCTGAACTCTCTCCAAAGTTTCAATATCCTTCTGCAGATCTGGTCTCCAGTACTGCACACAATACTCCAAATGAGGTCTCACTAGTGCTCTGTAGAGCGACACGAGCACCTCCCTCTTCCTACTGTTAATGCCTCTCCCTATACACCCAAGCATTCTGCTGGCATTACCTGCTGCTCTATGACATTGTCTGCCCACCTTTAGGTCGTCTGATATAATGACCCCTAAATCCCTTTCCTCAGATACTGAGGTTAGTACTGTATCACTGATTTTATATTGTGCTCTTGGGTTTTTACGCCCCAGGTGCATTATCTTGCACTTATCTACATTAAATTTTAGTTGCCAGATTTTTGACCATTCCTCTAGTTTTCCCAAATCCTTTTCCATTTGGTGTATCCCTCCAGGAACATCAACCCTGTTACAAATCTTTGTGTCATCAGCAAAAAGACACACCTTACCATTGAGGCCTTCTGCAATTTCGCTGATAAAGATATTAAACAATATGGGTCCCAGAACAGATCCCTGAGGTACCCCACTGGTAACAATACCATGGTCTGAATATACTCCATTGACTACAACCCTCTGTTTTCTGTCCTTCAGCCACTGCCTAATCCATTCAACAATATGTGAGCCCAAGCTCAAAGACTGCAGTTTATTGATAAGCCTTCTATGTGGTACAGTATCAAAAGCCTTACTAAAGTCCAGATAAGCGATGTCTAATGCACCTCCGCCATCTATTATTGTAGTCACCCAATCAAAAAAGTCAATAAGATTAGTTTGACATGATCTCCCTGAAGTAAACCCATGCTGTTTTTTATCAATCAACCCATGGGTTTTTAGATGTTCCACAATCCTCTCCTTGAGTATGGTTTCCATTAATTTCCCCACTATTGATGTCAGGCTTACCGGCCTATAGTTGCCCAATTCCTCTCTACTACCCTTCTTGTGAATTGGCACAACGTTTGCTAATTTCCAATCTTCTGGGATGACACCTGTTACCAGTGATTGGTTAAATAAATCTGTTAATGGTTCTGCTAGTACACATCTAAGCTCTTTTAATAGCTTTGGGTGTATCCCATCAGGCCCCTGTGATTTATTTGTATTAATTTTAGACAGCCGACTTAGAACCTCTTCCTCTGTAAAGACACATGCATCAAAGGATTCATTAGTCTTCCTCCCTAACTGAGGTCCTTCTCCTTCATTTTCCTTTGTAAAAACTGAACAGAAGTATTCATTGAGGCAGTCAGCTAGTTCTTTATCCTCTTCCATATACCTTCCTTCTTTTGTTTTTAATTTGGTAATTCCTTTATTTAATGTCCTTTTTTCATTTATGTATCTGAAGAATGTCTTATCACCTTTTTTCACTGACTGAGCTCATTTCTCTTCTGCCTGAGCTTTAGAAGCTCTTATAACTTGCTTGGCCTCTCTCTGCCTCATCTTATAGATTTCCCGGTCATCCTCGTTTTGGGTGTTTTTATACTTACTAAATGCCATCTTTTTGTTTTTAATAATTTTGGCCACTTCTGCTGAGTACCACAGTGGTCTCTTCCTTTTTTTGCTTTTACTGACTAGCCTAATGCACTTTTCTGTTGCCTTCAATAGTGCCACTTTTAGGTAGTCCCATTTCTCTTGGACTCCATTGAAATTGTTCCAGTCTGATAGGGACTCGTATACCACTGATCTCATTTTAGAAAAGTCTGTTTTCCGAAAATCTAAAACTTTTGTTTTTGTGTGGAGTGACTCAGTCACTGTACTTATAGTAAACCACACTGACTGGTGATCACTGGATCCTAAGCTTTTCCCTACAGTAATATCAGATACCAAATTGCCATTTGTGAATACCAAATCTAAAATGGCCTCCTTCCGGGTTGGCTCCTCAACTACTTGCTGTAGAGATAATCCCAGTAGGGAATTTAGAATGTCTGTACTCCTGGCAGAACTAGCTATTTTGGTTTTCCAGTTTATATCAGGAGGTGGTTTTTATTATGTAAGCCTCACAAAGTGACTTCAGACCTGAACTGGTCCTTAAAAAGTGGGTTTTGGAAAATTTCTGAAAAATTTCAAGATTTGCTTCTAAACTTCTAAGGCTTGTAATGTCCCCAAAAAATAAAATTACATTCCCAAAATGATCCAAACATGAAGTAGACATATGGGGAATGGAAAGTAATAACTATTTTTAGAGGTATTACTATGTATTATAGAAGTAGAGAAACTGAAACTTGGAAATTTTCAAATTTTTCCAAATTTGGTATTTTTTTATAAATAAAAATGAATTTTTTTTACTCCATTTTAACAGTGTCATGAAGTATAATATCTGAGGAAAAAACAATCTCATAATGGCCTGGATAAGTAAAAGCGTTTTAAAGTTATTCACACTGGTCAGATTTGCTAAAAATGGCCTGGTCCTTAAGGTGAAAATGAGCCCAGTCCTTAAGGGGTTAAAGGGGTTGTCTCACTTAAACAAATGACATTTATCATGTACAGAAAGTAATTACAAAGAATTTACTAATTGTCCATATTGTTTCATTTGGTGGCTAGACTAATTCTTCCATCACATTATACATGTCTCGTTTCCATGGTTACAACTAGTGTTGAGCGAACAGTTTGAGCATAGTTCGGGTTCGTACCGAATTTTGGGGTGTTCCGGACACGGACCCGGACATTTTTAAAAAAAGTTCAGGTTCGGGTCCGTTGTTCGGCGATTTCTTCCCGCTTTCTGAAGGGCTGCACAACAGCCAATCAGCTAGCGTTTTACTTCTTGCCCTAAGAGCCCATCACAGCCATGCCTACTAATGGCATGGCTGTGATTGGCCAAGTGCAGCATGTGACCCAGCCTGTATTTAAGCTGGAGTCACGTAGCGCCGCACGTCACACTGCTCTGATTAGTGTAGGGATAGGACGCAGCTTCTGTGAGGGCGAGATTAGGCAGGGAAAAGTCAGCAAAAGCACCTAATGAAGTGATCGATCTACAGCTGTGAATGATTCAACTTCTGCTAGTTAATTGCTCACTGGTTTTTAGGCTGCAGAGAGCGTTTTTCTGTCACTTTTTTCTGGGGTGATCGGCGGCCATTTTGTGACTTGTGGTGCACCAGAACAAGCTGCCACCAAGTCCATCAATCCATCAATACTAGTTGTTTTTTTGCTATATCCTACATCCGGGGGTTGGCTGTGCTTATTTTCACCCCTAGAAACTCAGGATAGAAATTTCTATATTTTATTAAGGGGTTAAATACAATTGCCAAAATACCAATCCCCTAAATCTGGTGTTCCAGCTTTGGCTAGACAAGTGTAATACTGTCTGCTGCCTGGCAAAGGATAGATTATTTTCTGTGGTGAAATTCAATTGCCAAAATAGCAATCCACTAAATCTGGTGTCCCAGCAGTGGCTGGCAAAGTATAATAGTGTCCGCCAAAACATATATTTTGTTCTAGGGTGAAATTCAATTGCCAAAATAGCAATACCATAAATCTGGTGTCACAGCTGTGGCTGTCACCCTATAATAGTGTCCGAAAACATATAATTTGTTCTGGGGTGAAATTCAATTGCCAAAATAGCAATACCCTGAATCTGGTGTCCAAGCAGTGGCTGGAAAAGTATAATAGTGTCCAGCAAAACATATATTTTGTTCTGGG